>VZRM01004347.1:448950-550924 GCA_013397955.1 Grantiella picta | reverse complement strand
TTCCTGTGCTCGCTGTACGCCCCGATGTGCACGGAGCAGGTTTCCACCCCGATCCCGGCCTGCAGGGTGATGTGCGAGCAGGCGAGGCTGAAGTGCTCCCCGATCATGGAGCAGTTCAATTTCAAGTGGCCGGACTCGCTGGACTGCAGCAAGCTGCCCAACAAGAACGACCCCAATTACCTGTGCATGGAAGCTCCCAACAACGGCTCGGACGAGCCGCCCCGGGGCTCCAGCATGCTGCCGCCCATGTTTCGTCCCCAGCGGCCCAGCGGTGGGCACGATGTGCAGCAGCACAAGGACAGCCTGAGCAGAGCGTCCTGCGAAAATCCCGGCAAGTTCCACCATGTGGAAAAGAGCGCTTCCTGCGCGCCGCTCTGCACGCCGGGGGTTGATGTCTACTGGAGCAGGGATGACAAGCAGTTCGCCGTCGTTTGGATTGCCATCTGGTCCGTTCTGTGCTTCTTCTCCAGTGCTTTCACTGTCCTCACTTTTCTCATCGACCCGCAGCGTTTCAAGTACCCCGAGAGGCCCATTATCTTCCTCTCCATGTGCTACTGTGTCTACTCGGTGGGCTACATCATCCGCCTCTTCTCGGGTGCTGAAAGCATCGCCTGCGACAGGGACAGCGGGCAGCTCTATGTCATCCAGGAGGGGCTGGAGAGCACCGGCTGCACCATCGTGTTCCTGGTGCTCTATTACTTTGGCATGGCGAGCTCCCTGTGGTGGGTAATCCTGACCTTGACTTGGTTCCTGGCGGCTGGGAAGAAGTGGGGACACGAAGCCATCGAGGCCAACAGCAGCTACTTCCACCTGGCAGCTTGGGCCATTCCAGCCGTGAAAACCATCATGATCCTTGTGATGAGAAGGGTGGCTGGAGACGAGCTGACAGGGCTGTGCTATGTGGGCAGCATGGATGTGAACGCCTTGACGGGCTTCGTGCTCATCCCTCTGGCTTGTTATCTAATCATTGGCACTTCTTTCATTCTTTCTGGGTTTGTGGCCCTTTTTCATATCAGGAGGGTGATGAAAACGGGTGGAGAAAATACCGACAAGTTGGAGAAACTTATGGTCAGGATCGGTGTCTTCTCAGTTTTGTATACAGTGCCTGCAACCTGTGTGATAGCTTGCTATTTTTATGAGAGATTGAACATGGATTATTGGAAAATTGTGGCAACTCAGCAGAAGTGCAAGATGAACAATCAGACAAAAAATTTAGACTGCATGATGAATAACTCTATCCCAGCAGTAGAAATTTTTATGGTCAAAATTTTTATGTTGTTAGTTGTGGGCATTACTAGTGGCATGTGGATCTGGACTTCCAAGACTCTTCAATCCTGGCAAAATGTTTGTAGCCGGAGATTCAAGAAGAGAAGTAGGAGAAAACCCGCAAGTGTTATTACAAGTAGTGGAATCTACAAAAAACCTCAACATCCGCAGAAAACTCACCTTGCAAAGTATGAATCAACATTACAACCTCCCACCTGTGTGTGACCAGGTTTTAGAAAAGACTGTGTCTCACCTCACAGACTTACAAATGTCCACATTAGCTGTCAGAAATCAAAAAACGAATGGTGCTTTTTTTGTCAGAAAAGTTTAACATCTCAAGGCACAAAAATGTGTCGTGCTGAATTCAGGACCTGGTGAAAAACTGAAGGTAAACATACTCATGGAAAGATTTTCAGTGAAAGAAATTTTGTGAATGAAAACATTCTGTCCTACTAATTTGTAGTTACGTATTACATCCATCTCTCAGATTAAAAAAAAACCCTACACATTAAAACAAACCCAAACTCGACAACAAACACCTATTTAACTTTTTCATTTAGCTGGGCTGAATTTTCTTCAGCTTTCTGAGTAACAAAGCATAGTCAAGTTTTATGGAGCAATGATTTGGTTTTAAAAGTGCCCAAGTGAGCATTGTCTCTTGAGGGACACCAAAGAGGCTTTTCCTGAGCAAGGATGCTCTCTGGGAAAGCAACCTCTGCTAACTTTAAAATCCCTTACAACTCCTCTGTTTGGAGTCCCTAAAAATAGGCTCAATCTATAATGCTCACCAATATTCTTTCACCAAAAGAGAAACATCCTGCACCAGACACAAACTTTGTGAATAAGAATAATGTGCAATACATTTTTTTTTCTTACCATGACATGAAAAGAGAAACAAGTATTTTGCTGTACATAAAGACAACAAAAGAAATCTCTTAACAAAAGAACTAAGAGGTCTAGTCCTCAGAAACCCTTTAGTGTTACATTTTGTGGCTTTTTAATGGAAATCAAGCCAATGTTATACACGTTTGGACTGATTTGTGCAAAAAAAAAAGGGGGGATCAATTCAAAGAGACCCAAAGGGCTTATTGACTCTTTCTATTGTTAAACAAATTCTCACTATGAATAGATCAAGAAGCACTAGATTCTGCAAAGGGAAGCTTTGTATAGAGTGATGCTCTTTACTGTGCTGGGGGTGCACAGTTTTGTGCTGTATATATTTGTAATATACAATTATTTTTCATGCTCCACTATCTTATTAAAAATAAAATATGTTCTTTAGTTTGATAATTTTGTGTGTTCTAAACTTTCTCTGATGTGCTCTGCGGTTAATAAACTTGTTTTCTGGATTATTTGATACAAGCACACTGTGAATATAATAGTTGTTGCTATACTTGCCTGCAAGTATAAATAGAGAGAACAGTAATTTACTCGAAAGAAATTGCAAGTTGGAATGAAATAAGTGGATTTTGGAGTGGCGTCTTTCTGTGAGCTTCTGCAACTGAGCAAACGGAATGGGAAGAAGCTTTGGTGATGCAAAAAGCTTCAGTGATGTGGAGCAGTTCCGTGTTTACAAAGCACCGAGATTACAACAATGATCTCGGTTAACACCCTGGAAATTTGCATTGCTCTGTTCGGCATGTTAAAGATCTCTGCCTCACTCCGCACAGCTGGAACACAATTCAGTCTCTACCCTTCAGGGAATTTTCCCTTTCTAACACCACTGGAAGTAGCACTGTTTGTGGAACGACTTAGGGGAGAGCGGGAAGTACAAACGCAGGATTTGAATGCTGCTTTAGGGGAGTTATCTGACCAAGTTCCAATTGTAAATACATTTTCAAGAAGTTTTTAATGGAGGATGGTTTGGTGTGAACCTGAAGTTTCCCGTGCAGTTTTCCTGTGCCAGGCTGGGTGATTCTGGTGAGGCAGGAATAGAACTTTGCTTTCTCACACAGGCTGCTCTAGAAAAGCCTTCATCAGGGATCTCAGCACAGAAAAGAGGTTTTAATGGCCTTGGAGAGTGAGGATCCTTGAGCCAGTCATGTTGTGAGTGGAAACTTTCCAACAAAAGGTTCCTTAGTAGTGGTCTGCTTTTTCAAATTCTCTGTGCAGTGTGAAACATAAATTTTTGCCTTCTTGTACTCTTTAAATGTTCCCAGCAGCGAATAGGAACTTGAGTGACAGAAATGATCTTGCAGGTATTATTAATAATCTTTATGTCTGAAGTGCACATATGTAAAGCAGCTTTCGATGTAAAATTTATCTTTTGAGGAAGAGAAAATATCTTTTTGCTCTTTTGTGCCACAGTTTGACACAGAGCTTTGAGATGCCCTGGAAGTTAATCCTGTCAGAGGACCCTGGAGCCAAAGTAGGACATTGCACTGAACAAATCCACTGAAACTCCTGAATTCCTGCCTGTGCATCTTTGTGTGCTCTGGCTAAGATCAGCTGTGTTAGATGCTGAGAAATACAGAATTTTTAAATAACCTGTGTATTGCAAATTGCTGCAGGAGCCCTTGTGATGTGTTTTGATGCTGTGTGCGTCACCTAGCCAGGAACAAATGTGACATGAATTTCATCTGTGACAGAGAGGTCAGTGCTGGCTTTGCCAGGACAGGTCTGTTCAGGGAATGATTTCAATCTTCACCCTAACCTACCTTAGTCACTGGAATAAACTCCTCACTACTTCTGTAGCCTACAGAAAATTATTTGTTTTCATTGTTGATGATGAATCCTCAGAGCTGTTGGGATTCTGGAGGAGAAAAGTAGTGAAGAAAGATGTTCAGCAGTGCTGAATTCCTGCTGCCATTCTGAATTTCTTCAGTTGTCAGCTCAGGCCCTTCACTGTCACCAGAGCAGAACTGCACCTTTTTCTATGAAAATGCCAAATAATGCTTGGCTGGATACATCCTGTGACTTGCTAAACTGTAAACGAAGTATTCGGATTTTATTTCATGTTTGCAGTTATTCCGGAATTATTTGGGAGGGGTTACTGGTGAGCAAATGAGATTCTTCAAGTACATAACGCTAATTATGTACATAATGCTAATTTCTTTACATCAGGACTAGTACACTGTAAATGCAGCAGAGTGTAATGTTTGGATTTAAGGACATCCTAAGAATGAATTAGTTCAGAAATTGTACTTCTTACTGTCCCATAACTCCCAGCAACCTTAACAGTTTAATACTGAAGTTGCTACATAAGGAATTGGAAGCTTATTACTGTTAAGGGAAAGTGATATACTTATTTTCAGAACAATTAATTTAATATATAATTTTTAATAATTAACACAGATTGGTAGTCTTGTCTTAGGAGGCTGCATATTAGTTAAATGATAATAATACTAAAAGTCATGAAGACAACATCTCGAAAATTTTACACTTCTTTTTCGCAGTAATTTTAAATTTTAGTGAAATCATGTTTGTATTGTTATTTGATGAATTTTTTAGGGTTTTTCTTTACTGTCAAGGCCCAATAGGTATTTGCTTATCTCAGACTTTTAGGAAAAGTATCTGTGTGTGGTTATTTTAACAATCCAGTCACTCCACAGGAAACCGGGTGAGGAAGAAATGTCCAGTGGCATTTATCAGATAAAAATTCTAAAAGCAATGCATTCTGTTGGGGTGTAAATACACTGCAAGTCAAGAACCAGATGTTTGCCACAGGCTTCTGTGCAGGTAAAGGAAGGCAGAAAGTTCTTTTTTCTGGCGAGGCTATCTTGGTAGAACACTTTGATTTACTGAAGAGAGACTAATGGGGTGAGAGTGGGAGACCAGCAGGGGAAAATGGGATTCAGGCCAAAACCCCACAAAATTCTAATCACAATAGTTGTGTCTCAGTGAAATGCTGATGTTCCTGTAACTAGCAATACACTTTAGCTCAGCAGTTGCAGGGTTTAGCTTGAGTTTAGCTTATCCCTGAGTGTTGGGACACTGAGCAGTGAAAACACCATGGCTGAAGGGATGTGAGGAGCTCAGGCAAGGAATGCTCAGAGCTTTTATCAGATTTTCCCCAAAGCAGCATTTCATCTGTCTGTTCTTACACAGCCATCCTTCACATCTGGCTGTCATCCCACAGCTCCAGAGTCCTGAGCAGCCCAGAACCAGGAGAGTTTGTAGCACAGCCCCTCCTCCCTGCCCCATCAGCACCCCTGGCTGCAAGGGACACCTCTGAAATGATGGATGCTGAGTGCTCAGGTGCTCTTTTGATGGCAGGTGGTCTGCAGCAACAGATGGCCTCAAAGGACTAACTTCAGTGCGTTTGAGCTTAAAACATTTACACGTTTCTTAAAAAAAAAATAAAGTGAAATGTTATCCCTGTGTAAAGTTTTAAAGTATTTTAGACAGAGTAGCCAAGTTATTAGCAGTGACAGGTGAGAAATCAGGGCATCCTTGCAGAGGTGGGTGATGGTGATTATGTGGTGGTGTAGCTCGCTTTGATCAGAAGTGACAGCCCTGTAAGGTCTGTGCCACTCAATCCCCCCTGAAGGGAGATCAGCACCTGTTTGCACTTTGAGCCTCCTCTACCTCCCACTGCCTTCCAGCACTATTTCATCTTTTTTTACACACTTGATGTTGATTAGCTTTAAGCAAAGTCATTATTCATTTCCAAAACACCCCTTGATGGAGCTGACTCCAAACTGTATTTCAGTAGAAGTGCTGGTGCTGGAACAGTTAAGGGTGGATCAACATCCCCACGAAAAAAGCTTGGTTTTCAGGGAGCCACAAGTCAAAACCAGCCTGAGTGCTAACATTAACCTGGCTTAGATTCTTTTTTTGATCCAAACAATAGTACATATTGCCCTTGGAGCCGTTCAGCCTGAGCCTGCCGTATCTTTACGCGTTTATCCAGCAGAGACAAGGATCAGCTCTGGGAAACAAACAGGTTCTGCTTTGGTAGATCCTTTTAGCTCAGCAAATACCATTCCAAATAGCTTTAGGTCTTGCTTGTGAAGTGCAATGGATATTTCTGGAAAACAGCACAAACAAGGCTTTGACTTCTCCAAGTCGGACAAATCACAGAAATGAGTGCTCATGGTTATTCCATGCTGTGAACGCAGGGCTTTGGTTAGGCTTTGCCGGGGAGATGCAAACCCAGAGATCAGTGTGTGCTCAGGTGATTGCAGAGCTCAGAACTCGTGTGGTCCTGCCTGGCTGGCTGGGGAGCTCAGCTCTGCTCTTCCTGCAGCAGCAAAGTTAAAGCTTTGGGAAGTTGAACATCAAAGGCAGGGCTGAGGGATCCTTGTGTGTGTTTGTAAGGCATTGTTTCAAGAGGAATTCCTTCCATTTCTTGTCGCTGTTTTTTTCCTTCCATTCTTGAAGATCTCCTCACAGTTCACTGAAGTCAATGTGTGTCCAACTAATTTCAGTGTATGCTTTGAGCCAAACTTCCTATCTCAGGGAAAAGTCATCATTTTGACCTTTTATTTTCCACATCAGAGCATTTTTTTGAAACTCCTGATATGACATAAATTCATGGTACAGGAAAAAATATCAGTGAATGAAATAATGTCAATTATGCTTTCAAAATATGCTGCTATGTTAGAATGGACGAAGCACAACATGTTGCAAAACCAATTGTCATTTCACAGTCAAATTCAAAAATATTGGATGTTGATAATGTCAGAACAAAGATTTATTTTTTATTTTAGTATATTTAGGCTTTTTGGATCACATATTTGTCGCAAAATGCTCAGTATGAACAAATCTGCATTTCCTGCTGGTAAGTCAGGAATTCTTTAGCCTTTCTCATCCTTGCTCTTTCCCCTTCCTTTCCCAGGGGTCTCAGAGCTGCAGCACCCCAGAGCTAGGAGGAGCCAACATGAGCAGTGAAACCCACATCGTGCGCCTCCTTTTCCCCTCTCAGCACCTCTGCTCCCCTTCCCCTCTCCTCACTGCTCATCATCCTTTCATCATCTGCATGTGACTTCCCTCTCTCCCCTCCTCTCCAGTGATCCCATCCTCTCACTCTCTAATCTGCCCACACACAGCTTTCTGTGCTGCTGGCCGCTACCTGCCGCTGCTTTGAGCTTTTTTCTGTTCCACAGAAGCCAAAAGATGTTTCAAAACTTGTGTTTTATCTTTCTTTTTGGGTAAAGACTGTGGTAAGAAACAGAGGTTCAAAGTTCTGAGCTACCAAAGGTGCTGATGAACACAGGAGACTCAAGAAGGGACTGCCAGTTCTGAGCAGGTGCCTTCAACTTAAAAATACTCTTTTGTTGAAGGCAAGCATTGTTTGGTTCTGTCTTGTATATTTGTTATTTTGGATTTCTTTTATCTGGGACTAATGTCTGTGTGAAATAAAAACCAGGAAAGGGACAAAGAACATTTGATCAATTGATAGAACAGATGGAAAACCCCCCACCTTTCACTCAAAAGCTTTTAGCCTGAGGAGAGGTTTGTATGCCTCAAAGCTTGCAAGTTTTCCCAGTTCTACCCAGCTGGTCTGACAGAAACATTCTAGCTGCCCTCAGCCTGTCTTTCTCACATCCTGAGCTGCTCCCAGCTATGGCTACACTGCTCTGACAACTGCATTGCAAAGGAGACTGATTTTGACTCTTTGTGCTTCCATAAACAAAACTCAAAACTGGGCTGTGATCACTGCAAGAATTTGATAACATTAGAATCGTGGTATTGACAGCAGGACCTTTGATATTCTTTGAGTTATACCGTTCCCACAGTTAGTACAAACTGCACTCTACTCAGCACTGGGAAGTGTTTTACAAACCATGGGCTGAAGTGTTGGAGGGAAGTAATTTTCTACTTTGTTTGAGTCTCGGTGCTGAGATAGGAACAGAAAGGCTGCACCAAATTTTATGTCTCTTTTCACACCCTGTAATAGCTCTTCAAGGACCTCTTTTGCATATCTAACAAGGAGTACTGTGGGAAAGAGACTTCTGAATCTGCAGTGCTGTAGGGTTGTCTTTGATAGCAAATTTCACAGGAAAGCAAACACTGACTGAGTGTGTCTATATGGCATGAGTGGAAACTTTGCAATCTGTGAGCTCCTCCCAAAAAGAGAGGAGAAAGAATATTTCACATAGGTAGTAAGCAGGCTAAAGATACTGAGAACAGGAGAGGAGGAAGGACAAAAGTGCCTCAAGGGAGTTGGCATTGCTGAGGCCCTAAAGCTAGAGATGCACAAATTTTTTGCACATAAATACAATGTGGTGCCCAGGAGCTTTGGTTTCCACTGCACTGCTCTGACCTTCTGCTCTCCTCACACATCCAGAAAGGCATTCAGGATTTTGATTCCATGCTTCCCTTGTTGTCCTGTCTATCAATATTTAGGGTGGAATCTGATTATCTGATTTTCTGCACAGTGTTTTACACAATTAGAATAGTATTGCAGTGTTACAACTTGTGAGAAACTGAAGTTGCCGAAGTACGGTTTTTGGAAACAAATTCCAATGCAGCAGCAAGAGAAGGTTTGAAGAATAATCAAATTCAGAATTCCAGCCATTACTGGTTTTGTTAATTAACTTATCTGGGGCAACAGGTTCTTCTGCATATTTCTTTGAAAATTCCACCCTTAGAGCCCACAGAGTTTGGACTGGGAAGGGGTGCATTACACAGCTCTTTGATCAGATCAGAAAATTCCTCAAAGCCCTTCATTTGAAGGATATGATAAAACCAAATGTAAGGCAGAAGAAGGCACATCCTTCACTCCTTTTTTCAACTTCCAGCTTCGGCTTCACACGGACTGAGTGCTGATGGGTTGTGACCTCTGAACGAGACACCTAATGAACCAAATTCTGCTTTTATTGAGCACTCCAGGAAAGCCCGATGGCTGGGGGTTGCCATACTTGAAGGATGAAGTGTCCCATGTCCCCATTATCCCCATGTCCCATATCCCCATGTCCCATGTGCCCAGGCAGTCACTGTCACTGTCGCTGTCGCTGTCACTGTCGCTGTAACTGTCGCTGTCACTGTCACTGTCACCCCAGCCCAGGGCTGGCACTGCCCAACCCGGCTGGAGGAACAGCCCGTGGCCGTGCAGGAATTCCTGTCCCGGATGCAGAGCTGCCTTTTCCCGTCCATTACTCCGCAGCAGTGCGGTTCGAATCAGCAGCAGTGGCAGGTTTGGGTTTGCCCATGTTTCTGTCGCAGTCTCAATGACCTTTGAGGCACAAGCTGTGTCACTGTGCAGCTCCTGGCAACGTCGCTGTCCTGTCAGTGCCCACTGGAGTGCTGCTCCCTCCTCCCTGAGCTCACCGGGCTGTTCTGCTGGCATTTAGAGCATCAGAGGTGTTTCCATGCAGCGAACTGTCCGTGCGCGCAGCGCAGCCCGGAGCGGCAGAGCTCTGCTCTCGGATGTGTTCAACGCCAAGACACATCCACAGCCTGCCCTTAAAAACATCAACGCAAACAAACAACTTGGGGTCGTTTGCAAGACAAAAACCTCCTTGGCCTTGCGGGAAGTCCCTTGGAAATGCGCGATGGTTTGTGGCGCTGCCGGGAGAGGATCTGAGCTCACAGAGCAGCAAAAGGAAATTTCACTCAATGAGATCTGCTCCTTCCAAAAAAAAACCCAAACCAACCCCAAACCCCGGGCTGCAGGGCTCCACTGTTAGCTATTTTCCCGAAAGTAGTCTTTTTGAAGCACTAGTGCCACCTTTGCAGCCGAATTCAACAGGTACAGAATCTGCCTGTGACTGATGTAAAGTGTACAATTCACAGTGGATGTAAAGTGCACAATTCACACCGCAGCTCCACAATAACCCTGGGTCACTGCAAGGAGTGCTTCATGGCTTGTTTTTGTATTTTGTCTGTTCAAAACCACGCAGGACTCAATAGGTGTAGTCTGTGACTAGTGCAGTAAATGTAAATGACAAAATATCCTTTCCTATCGTCACAATCTGGCAATACATAAAACTCTCACATTGTGAATACGTTGATACCTCAAGGCACTAAATCATATTTCAAGGCAGTCTTAATCTTTTAGATTTGTACTTTAAATGTACAAGCAGCACTTCAAGAAACTGTGTAGTCAGGTTTTTTCTTTTTTCTTTTCCTTTATTTTTTTTTTCTTTTTACAAGAAAGGTCTCTCCTTTTAATTTTGATTATTTGCAGAAGTAATTTCCGAAGATAACAAAAACTGCTGTATACTCTATAGTCCAGAGATTCTGCATTACGGTCACACCTTTTTGCTGCAGGAGTTTGATTCACCTGCCAAAATCTAGCTTTTTCCATAGATTATCTAAGAAATCACCCTCAGGAATTTAAGTCTGTGCTCTGCCCAGCTCCCAAAAATCAGACAACTACAAAAGAGATTTGAAGCAGCTGATACCATCAGCACAGTAAATCATTCTTGTAAAGAAAATAATAAATTATAAGACAACTTTGCAAATTCTATTCTAGCTCTTGCTGCCCAAGTTGGAATCTTTAAAACACGTTGGAAATGTGGTGACCACAGTTTATTTTATTGAAATGCTGTGGGTTGAGGGATTTAAAAAAGAAAACTAAGCTCTTTTTGCTCATAATCCTGGCACAGTCTGTGATTGGTCACCGTGCTTTGGAAGTGCCTGTGCCAGCCAAAAACAGGGCTGATGCAATTACTGCAAAAGCATCTTTTCCTGTCAGTTAGGAATTTTGTTAGTGACAAAAAGGAAAAACAATGGCACACGTTTCTATATTTTTTTAATTTAAACTGCTCCACCTATTAAGTAGGGCACACACCCTTGGTGAGCACAGGATGGACAAGAAAGGCTCAGTGATTTAATAATGGCAAAACCCAGAGTGTCCGTCGTGCTTTGGCTCCCACAGGGGAGTCTCCCTCATGGCCACAGAAGTTAGAACACCCAGGAGAGCTCAGCCCAGGCTGAGGAGCCGTGAGTGAGAAAAAGGTTTTATCTCTGGGATTTAGCAGCCGTGGGTTGATTGCACAAGGCTGGCAGGGCAGCGATGCTCCTTTCCACCCATGGCCTCCACCCCTGGCAGCTGCAGGAATCCAGGCACGAGGGGTAATTAACACTGCAAGAGCTGCACAGGATGTGTCACCTTGCCTGCAGCTCCACCTCGCTCAGCTCAGCTCACAGCCCTTCCTTCTGCTCCACCCAGGCTTTGCTTTCCTTCACCCACTCATGACTTCGGTGCTCTCTAGAGCAGCTTTATCCCACTTTGTGTTCCTTTCCTCCAAATCATCGCTGCTCCGTTCCCCCTGCGCTGCTCTGTACCTAATGACCAAGCTGAAGTACCAAGATTCCCTAATCACAAACGCAGGCAGGTAATTTCGTTAGTAATTACCCCAATTAAAAACTCAGATGTGAGCTTCTGCAGATGCTGGAAGAATGTTTATATTTCTTTTCTTTGAAAATGCTGCACTCACTGTCCAACCCTACAGACACCCAAGGTGCTGCTCAGACCTTGGCACACATTCTGTCTTCCATGAGATTTTTTCTGCTTCTACAGTTTTACAGATCATTTCCCACACATAATTATGTGCTTCAAAGTGCATTTTCTGGATCTCCAAGAATGAATATTGCCCTCATTCTAAGGAGTATAACTTATGTTTCTCTATTCCCTTTCTGTACAACATAGATTCCTTTTGGGCTTTGATGGATTAAGAGAGCAATATCTCTTCTTTTCATCATTCTTAATAATGAATAATAAAAGTTCTCAACATCATCTATGTTCTAATAAGCTGAGCACTTCACGCAAGTATTTGTTAAACAAGATTTTTCTAGCAGGTAATTTTTTGTTGGTTTTATCCTTATTAATATTTCATCTGCCAGGTGATTTCTCAATTAATGGGGCATCATGCAGTCCACATAAATAATACTGAGTTTCAGCTATACTGAGAAAAAAAACCGAGAAGGGTAAAAGAGGTAACCAAAGCATATTCAACTGATGAAAAGCTTCATTGATTTTGTAGGAGATTCCCCAGTTTTCATCACCTGAACATTTCACTCCAAAATATTTAAATGAATTTTTCATGTAGTTTGCTTTGAAAATAGACTCTTACAAATTGCACAGAATCTTCTGGGGTTTTTTTCCCCCTAGCTCACTGATTTCCACAGTAAATGCACCAGTTGCACAGTTAAATAAAGAATGTTTTTTTAACTGCCAGTCCTCCACAAGCAGCTGGGACTGTGTGAGGTGAGCAGCATGATTGTCTCCACTTCGTGCATCATCGCTGTAATTAAAGCCTCATATGCAAGATTATACTTTTTCACAGCTCTGTATTACTTGATCTCATCAACACTTGAAAGGCTCTTTTGCAATTAATGATTTTGCATAAGCATAAATAATTGTCCTGTGCTGGGTAGGAAGATGGCAACTCTGGTATTGCTAAGGCTGGGTGGCTAAAACAGAAATGATCACCTGATTCCTTTCCATTTTTTCCTTTTAACCAGAATGTTAATTTTTCAGTTGGTTTCTCTTTTTAGCTCTTACAAAGGAAGGTCTCCTCCTATGCAAGTTGAAATCTCCACATTGATTTCTGATGATTGCCTAGAAACATTGATGCTTTTTTTTTTTCACCCTTACCTACCTTTGGGTGAACAACCTGAACTCTGTTTTTACCTTGTTTTGCCTCCATGGATCATCATATCAAGTCGCATGGAGAGGTGCAAAGCACAGCTAAAATCCTTCTCTTCTGCCCTGTATTCATGGGTGAAATGCAGATTCCTCACATCGCACCTTGGCAGGTGAAACCTTTCTGCCCACACCAGCGAATTCTGTTTTATCTCATTTTCTCATCACCAAGTTTCTGCAGGGATTATCTGTGATTCCTTGGCTGGTTGTGTTGAGCACCATGAGCTTGTGGCTTCCCTTGGTGAGATTCCCCTTCTGCACCACTTCAAACTCCAGGGCTCTGGGTAGATTTTGTTTCCCAACACCTCTCACGCACTAGCTGGGTGTCAAATCCACAACTGCTCCTTTTGATGTCACATTCATCACTTAATTATTATTTTTCAGTCCAGCCCCTTTGGCTTTGTTTGTGTTGCCTCTGTGAACAGGTGGAGCATCTCTGAAACACCTCCTAAGTAATTGCATTGTAATCCCTGCAAATATCTCCTCTGCTCTGGTGTCTACATATAAATATCATTAGTTGAACACCTGGTGAATTATGATTGCTTCTTGTTGGGTTTGTCAGCACCAGTGGCCAGGTTTTGGGTGCTTTTCCTGCCCAGCATCTTCCAGAAACTCTGGATTTCTGTGTGTGCAGGGTCACTGCAAAGTGGATTCTGATCCATGGTCAAGCACAACCGCACTGAAAAGAATACATTATTATAATTGTTTAGGATGATCGTGTGACAAGTGCATTGTGTTTTTTAAGCTGGGCAATCAGATCTTGTGGTTCAGGATATCAGCTGACTGCCCTTTGGTTGTGAAAGAATTATTGTATCACTTGTAGCCAGCCTTACAAAACCAGTCAGGTGCATCCTTTGCTTTTGGCCTCCCTCTGAAGCATTCGTTGTGTTTCTGAGTCATAATCACACTCCATCACATTAAATGCTTTTTCAGAAGTGACAGCCTCCAATAGCTCTTCCTTCCCCTATTGTCCCAACCTGGGCCCCATCGGAGTCTGTGACAGTTTCAAAGGCCCTTTGAAAATCCCACCCTTTGCCACCTGACTTTAATCCTGTTCATGTATATGGTAACAAACCCTTCGATATGATTCAAATATGAACTATGAAAATCTGGAGAAATGCTCACAGCTGCGTGAGACTTGAAGTTTTGTTCCCTCTTGATTAAATATCTGGGGTTTTCGCTTAACATTCATTAATGCCAAAAAAGCCTTTGATCTTTCTTCCACGAGGGCGTGGAATCTGCCTTTTGTTAGCCAGCACCAAGGCTGAACAGGTACTGAATTACTTTTGGTTACACAGCCAAACCTCTTCAACAGAAGAAAGATATTTTGTTTACCCACCTATATCTGTAATAACAGTCAGGTGCATTTTATTTATCAAGGCATACAGTTTTTACAGAGAATGGTCAATGCAGACTCCAAGGTGGCAGGCTAAGCACCCTGAATAAAGAGCTCCATAGGGAAGGGAGAGACACATATTTACTACAAGAAAACAATTCAGAGGAAGCTTTTCCTACCTTTGTGGAGCCACAGCTGAGAACTGGAAGGCTCTGAGTCAAGCTCTGCTGGAACAAGCTCCTTCTCAAGTCCTCTGGATAAGAAATGCCTCTTTTACTGCCTGCCTTAATAAGAGAAGGGTAGAAATAGAGAAAAGAGCAGCAAAAAATATAGAAATGGGACAGGAAAGAAAGGAGACTGCGAAAGCAAAGGCAGGAGGTGATGTGATTGCAGTTGTGCTTTCAGTGTGGATTTGGCCTGGCAGAGGGCTGAGCTTTGGGAATTTTGGCTGCAGCACAGGGCAGGTTGAAGGTTTTACACACACTGAGTGTTTCAGGGTTGAAGGTTTTACACCCACAGAGTGCTCCAGGGCTCTGGGTTCCAATGCAGATCCCCTTTGCTCACACCTTCCTTCCTGTGCTCAGGACTTGGTCTCTCTCTGCCCCAATTCCTGTGTTTAAGGTTGGCTGACAGTTCTCCATCCTGGAGAAAGGGGAAACATGAGACACCAAACTGGAAGGTGTGAGGGTTTGGTTTTGCTATTTCCCCCCCGAGAACATTAGTATCAGAAGAAAAATAGGACAGCTATTGTAAATCTCCAGAGTAATTTGATAATTTGTCTGTACTTTTCAATATTCAGCAAATTCCAAGCTCTTAGGAACTCTGAATTCAGCATTGTTACCGAAGAGCAGCTGTTGCAATGTAAACACACCTGCTGCTGTGTTAGCCTGGCCATAATCTAAATTAAAGAATCAGAAGGAATCCCACAAAAATGGAGACAAGGCCATCTTTTACCACCTTCCCTGGGAGTTACACATGAACTTCCAAACCTAATTAAAACAATTTAAACACTAACCCGATTAGCACATGTGACTTCATTTACTTTTTTCCCCCTATAATTAAAATGAGTTTATTAACACAAAGATATTTCACTGGTTCAAACTCTGAGTTAAAATCAGAAAAAGTCAGCAAACCCTGAAGTTCCCACAGCAGAACCTGTGAACTTTCAGCTTTGCTTTTGAGAGTTCTGTTCTCCTGCAGTTCTGCTGGGGCAGGGTAGCTCCAGTTGTTTACAGGCAGAATATGTTCCTGTCTGAGGCAGGAGTTGTGTCCACAATATCCACAATATCCACAAGCTGTACTGAGGCAGAGCAGTCACAGCTCAGCTTCTGCAGTGTTTTTAGGGAAATGAAATTGGGATGGAGTCACACAGCAAATGGCAGAGGCTCAAACTGGCTGGGTGGATGGGTGGTTTAACAGGCTTCTGATCCTTATTGGCAAACATCACCTTCAATTGCTTTGATTAATCTGCTTTCTGAATCATTCTAGTAATCCTCAGCACGGCGCACGTTCTGCTGGCTGTGACAGACCTGCCAAAAAGCCCTTGCCGTGGTGCACAAACATGTATTCCACACATGCAGCCGGGTGAGAGAACAAGTGAATGGAGCATTCTGAGAACTGAGTTTTAAAAGGTTTTCTCCTTGTAACGCTGCAAAGTACTTGGAAAGTAATTAATGACTTAGCCACTGTGGTACAGACAGTCTGAGTCCCCAGGGGGATTAATCTGAGGTTCTCTGATCATACTCTGAAATGGGGACAGAATGATTTTCTCCTTGAAAATATTCTGGAAGCGCTGAGTGCCCATCCTGTCCACCCCATTCCAGCCACAGATCAGATGCTGCTCAGATGCATGAGCTCTAAGGATTAAATGTTCCTTTGTCCCAAATAACTCGGCACAGAGAAGTGATACTAATGCAGACAAAAGTCTCTTTCCAGCCTCCCTGCATTGCTTGTCAGCATTTTCACACAGATGGAAACACCCCTGCAACACTCAACAGGATGTGATGCCAGGAGTGATTAATATTTGTGTTTATTTATTGTATTGTTTGTGCTGCAGAGAGGCTCCTGTGTCACGACAGAATGAATGCAATCAGCCTGTCAGGGATGAGTATCTCACACAATAAAGCACTCGAGGAGCTGAGCTCACCCGTTCTGCCACAGCCACTCAGCCTCACTCACTCTGACACAGAAAAGGGAACAAAGCTCAGTATCACATCCAGCAGGCCCCATTCACAGTCCTGGAAGAGGATGCTATCTAAATTCCTGAGACTTTCCAGCTAGTTTGTTGAATGCTATGGATGCAAAAAGCCCTTTGATGATGCAGTCACTCCACTAAGGAAGAGAACCACAGCTCTTGAGTTACTTGCAAGTTCTTCAAACAAGGCTTCTTTTTTTTTCTTTTTTTTTTCCTTTTTTTTTTTATTTTTTGCCTCCACATGTTGTTACATTGCGGTTCTGTGTCCTGTTAGAATAGATTGCAGAAATCCTCATCCCCTTATTCTTGGCCCCTTTATTATTTTCTTCTGAATAACTGCTTTATTTTGGTTGTGTCCCAAAGCAGAGCTGTGACATTTGCTGGTTTAAAAATAGGAGCCGAGGAAAAAAGTTAGAAGCAAGGTTTGTTTTTCATTGGTTTTGCTTTCAAAATTGATGCAAGGTCTGGTAGAGAGCACAGCCATGCAAACACTGAATCAGCAGAACAGGACAGATGGTGATCTGTGACAAATATGCAGAAATTAGTGGCTGTTGGAAGGGAAACCAGGAATCTCTTTTGCTGGACTTGTGGCCAGTGGAACAGAAATACAGACTCAGATATAGCACAGCCTTATGCTGCTGTGTTTGGAGATTGTCCTGTGTAAGCTGCTTTGGAACAGCAGAATTTTTAGCTAATGATTTTAGGACTTGTTTCAGGATCATTGCCATTGTTACCTTCTCCTGCAGTGAGTAGCTGGGAACAATACACCAATAATTCAGCAGCAAGAACATTCAGGGAGGAGAAAGGTTGAGGAAGGAGGTTATAGAAGGGAAAGTAAGGAAGTAGGTGATGTTTGAAAAAAATACAGGGGAGAAGGGTTATTATGGATCAGAAATAAAGGGAGTAAACAAAGCGTTTCCCTTCACATTTTAAATACATTTACCTTCCCTGTTCTCTGCAGTTACACAGACATGGATAATAAATATGTTTAATCTCCTGCTTCCATTCCCGTTGTGGCAGCACCTCTGAGTTTCAGTTCTGTCTCAAGACGTCTGTATGCTGACACAGACCAAAAAGACTCTCCCTGCCCTAAATAATTTTTTCTGTCTAGTACAATGTGATATTAGCAGGGCTTTGCAGCCACAGGAATCAGCTGCAAAAGGATGTTAAATCTAGGCCACTGCAAAAGAATCTAGGGAAATAAGGGGAGGGATGGAAAAGGAAGGAAAGTGAAGCAGTGAAGGTTATCACTGGGAAAATATGTCCCACTTTTGAGGGTTTTCTGCCTTGTACTCCATTCAGAAAAGGGCACAGGTGAAGATGAACCACATCACAAAAAATGGCACCAGAACAGCATGGAAAAACTCAGCCAAAAGGCTCGTGAGGCCATGGCTGTGGCAATGGTGTGACATGTCAGCACTCCAGCCAGAAGTGTTCGCTGGCATTAGGGGATGGTTAAAGGCAGAATTTGTCCTGCCTGACAGAGGGTATGAAGCGAGTGCACCAAAACTGCTGTCCTGCTCACTGATGGGAGGGAAAAACTCACTTTGGCACAGCAGTCTCAGATGTTGAGAGTTCCCAGCAGTGTGCTGATGTGCACTAAGGTTAATGCTGAGCAGTTGGGCCGAGGGCTGCTGGATCTCCTTAGGAATGGCAGATAATGTTTCCATCCAAGCCCTCTTGGCAGTCACTCGCAGATCTGCTCCTTGGGCACACAAAGTTTCACGGACAAGCCCAAGTGTTCCCCTGTCACTGACTGGAGCTGCTCAATTCCTGCCCTGCAGAAGAGGCCTTTACCTGGACCAGGCATTGTAAATGGCTGTAAAATAGAAACAGTCTTTACTTTCCTAGCTCACGTGCAGCTCCTGTCCGCTGGCAAATCTCCATGCAGCCTAACGAAGTGAGTGGGGTGGTATCAGTAAGGAATGAAGTTTTGATAACTCAGTTGAAGCAGAATATTTATATTCAGCAGATTTTTTCACCGAGACATCAGTAGGAGCTGGAGATTCTAGGTGACCTAAAGAGCAGCTGGTTGGCCCAAGAGCACATCCTGATTTTTCCTCCAGCTGTCCTGAGTGCTTTAATAGCACCAGCTCCTCCCTCCTCCCACAGCCAGGTCTGCCCCAGGCACTGCAGAGCTGCTGCTCGAGTGGCAGCAGATGCTGCTGTAAGTTATTAAGTGTCACTTTCAATTCAGCCTGACAAGAATGAGTTAATGGAGGAGCTCCGTTACAATGGCAGACAGGAAAATAAAAGCCACACTGAATCTACTTTTCTTGTCTCCCTTGTTTTCAAAGACAGTGCTACTGGCATAACACAGAATGCCCTGTTCATTCGCCGGCTGATAATGCTGCTCCCTTCGGGGTGAGACGCAGCACCTTCATGGATATAGAGTAACTTATTCAACCACAAAGAGAAACCTCTTCCTTCCTTTAAATTGTTCACAGGCTACCAAAGCAGCTACTGCTGATGACCTACATATTGCTGGCTACTTTTCTCGCTAATAGCATTGAAAAACCGAGATAACAATCTTGTTTTTTCAAGTGCTTAAGATCTTATTGCTTTTATTCTTGTTTCTGCCAACTAAAACTAAGGGTTATATTGCACTGTGTGAGTCTGCACCAGAGAATTTTAGAAAATGCTTGACCCGGGTTATGATCTCTATATTTACAGTTTTAAATACAAATTAGCAGGTTTAATAAGCCAGACAAAGCATCAGACAAAGTCGGTCTTCAGTTTTACCAACGGAAATGTAGAAACCTTGGATTCAGACCAAGAGGTTCATTACAAAATGGAATAACTAAGAGTAGGCTTTTGCCTGCTAGTCAAGCTTGGGTGAAATTGTAGGGTTTCCTTGTCATTTTGCTGTGCTGATTTTAAATCACATAGATCTGTGTCACTGCTTTGCAGGTTCTTGTCTTACACCTTCCCAAAGTTCAGCCCCAGATTGTACTGTGAAGTGTTTGAGGAGTGTCTTAGACCACTGCCCTGCAAAAGGGCCTGCATCCATTATTTATTTAATATTTAAATAGTACTTAAAGAGGCTTGAGAGAATTCTGTACATGGTTAAAACTGAGTAGATGTGCAAGAATCTGGAAGTGCGTATTGTCATATGAATGTTTTCCTTCAGCACCCAAGGGGTTTTGTGTTTTAAAGTGAGAATTCAGACAGTCAAAATATCTACAGATACTTAGATTTCCCTGTAATTGCAGCATGGCAAATGCCACAGCAGCACAACTCAGTAGTAAGTGTGTCTGGTTCTGGAAGCCTCTTACTCCAAAAGTTTTCTTTGAAAGATAACTTCCTTTATGGCTGCAACTCCCACAGAAGTGCTAGTAAAGCATTAGGAATATACACCTAGGCAGTAGACAGCAGCAGGTACAACAGGTTTCCTCACCCTCTTGCTGTGTCCTGCATGTTTTAAGAACATTTGCCAATCCCAGATCTACAATCTTGGAGCACCTTGACAGCAGCTTTTCTTTTCTGGCATTTCACAGATCAAGTAAAATCCTCGGAAGATCACCATCCTCTTTGACCTTTTCTTGATAATGTCTTGTCCTTTGAGCTGACATCCCTAAGGATGGTGTTTTTACGTCTCTGAGCCTTTCTGCTAGTCTTTCTGAAGAAGTTACACCCATGCACATCTGCTGAGCCATTAAACCAGCATCCTGCACGGGGTTACAAGTACCACCTACACCACTTGCTGCAGGTGCTTCTTAAATTTCAAAGAATGTCTGACAGGACTTCTTAACAGCTGCCCTTCAGTTTCCAGCTAAAACTCATTTTCATCTCCTAGCTCATTCCGAGGCTCAGCCCACTGGAGGTTTTTTCTGGGGGCGATGAGCATTCAAAAGCCTGAAAAAATGTGAATTCTTTTGAAAGCAGCAACACCCCTCATCCTCCTCAGAAGTAAGTACATATAGATTCAAAGCCATGTGCTTTAAAAACTCTCTTTAGTCCCATTCTTCCCTTCCAAGTCGCCCTTGATTTTGCCTCTTTGTTGCTGATTCCTCGCCGCTCCCTCTAGCACTGTCCCTGATTTATATGTCAGCGCTGAGTGCATCTGATCAAAACCTGGCAAAGCTGCTGGTTCAGCACTCGCAGCAGGGGATGGCAGAAATGGGCTCTGGCTAATCCCACCCTGTGGTTGCTGTCACAGCCCTGTGCCGCTGCCAGTTGGCAAAGGGAGCTGCAGCGGAATTTGGAGGAGATAATGACAGGTGCTCAGAGCACATCCAGGGCTGCAAAACAAGGGCTTTCACCAGCCTGCTTAGACTTTCAAATAAAAAGCACTTTGGATTCAAACAACAGCCTGCATTAAAGGGTGTGCAAGGTGCTGCGAGTGGCAGGAAAACCGAGCAGGCTCCAGAGCAGTGTGATTGTGCTAAATTATATCTATATTCAGTTCTGCTTAGAATGAAGTAGCTCTAAGAAGCTGAACTAGGTAGGGTGGTGGTTTTTTTTTTTCAACTTCAGCCCAAGAAAATTTTGTGGGAGGAGTCACTTTGGAAAGGTGGGAAAGCCTTTACCCTCAGGTTGCCTCAGTAAGAAGCTCCCGCTGTGATACTTGAAAGCCCAATAGACATGTCTGAATTTATAATACACTCTTGAAGTATTCATTCATAATCCTGTAGGGATTTTC
The DNA here is from genome assembly GCA_013397955.1 of Grantiella picta. Taxonomy (NCBI): domain Eukaryota; kingdom Metazoa; phylum Chordata; class Aves; order Passeriformes; family Meliphagidae; genus Grantiella; species Grantiella picta. The sequence continues at coordinate 529,950 of VZRM01004347.1, read as the reverse complement.
AAAGCCACGAAGAGGATGTATTTCTTTTAACTGGCTACAGGGAAAATATTAGTTCCTGCTGTAATAAACAAATAGTCTATTCTGGTGCAAGAGGAAAAATTTGAAGAGTCAGAGCAACGAAAGGGGAACAGTTCTGACACTCTTGGAAGTTTCTGTTTTCCTAAAATGTGTGATACACCATGAGCTACTTCTATTTTCTCCTCTTTCTTTACTCCTTGGAACTTCACTGTTACAACCTGGTGCTCCAGCAGTGTGAATCAAAGTCACTGCATTCCTCCCAGGTAAACTCTTTAGCCAGATGACTCTTTAGCCAGATGAGCAATTAAAGGCAAAAAAAGGCGTGAAATAGAAAAATGGGATGGAAGGACTATTTTTCCCTTGTAACACTTGTTTCCCAGTCTCTGGGCTTGTCACACAGGAGGATATGTGTTATTGTCTCACAGCTCTGCATGGGTTTGTGCAGAATATAAGTGTGGTGAGCAAACACAGCCCTCCAGGAATGGGAGACAGAATGGTGATGAGCAGAGATGGGAGCAGCAGATTCCTTACACAATGGGATTCTGTTGCCATGAGGTTAACACCGAGTTTTTGTGGCTTAAAAAAAAACAAATAAAAATAGTAGCCATTTCTAATCAGTCGTTCAATTCCTAACCCTTGTCAGCCAAGAACTCCTGCAGACTTTGACCTCTTTTGCAGCATGCTGGGACAAGTCCTTAATGCTCACCATGGGAGCTGGAATTTCGGCAGAGTCCATCCTTTGTGCTCCATGTGCACACCAAGTGAATTCCACAAACCACAGATTCCCACTAGCAGCTGACGTGGCTGCAAACACCTTTACCCCAAACTCACACTGTCATTCTGCAAAAAGGGCTCTGTCCCAGTCTTCTTGTGGTGAATGATGAGATTTCCTTTCAGAAAAAGGGAAGGAGAAAAATTTCAATTTGCCCTTAAACTTCTCTTCTTTGTCTGTTCTAGACCAATTTTTACACTTGTTATTCTGTATTTCAGATGTTCTAGACCATTTCATACATTTGTTATTCTGTATTTCAGATGAGGATCAATGGCTGCTTGCAGTCAGGGTAGGAAATGAGAAAAAACAGTTCAGCTCGGGGAGCCAAAGGAAGCTGAAAGCAGACACAGTGTAAATTCACCCATTTTGATGAAGAGAACCCAAAAAGCTCCACTAAGAGGAAACTGCAGCTCCCAGCTCCTGCTGAAAGCACCAATGAACTCTGATGACTGTGGGTGATCAGGACCAAGCTGAACCTGTTGTGTCACCACATTTCCTGCAGCACAAGTTGTTTTTGCTAGAAGTCTGTTAATCCATTGTGGAGTCAATCCAGTTTGGTTGAGCTTGTGAAATCAGAGCCTGGGGTGGAATAGATGCAGATCACACTGTGTGCCCACATCAGAGATCCTTCCCAAGATATCTATCTAGGAGAGGAGACTGAGGCAGAATTAACCTGCTTCAATAACTACTGCCTTTAACTACTATGAATTACAAAAGGTTTCCCCGAAAAAGGGAACTCAAGTTTCCCTGGATGGCCATGATTTAATTACACACCAGTGCAGGGACAACATTCTTATTGTTGTGCTGTAATTTTACATTCTGACAGGCTTGATGAATTAACACGCACTGCTGCCAGTGCCAGGGCTTACAGACAAATACACTGTAGTCACCAAAATCACTGTGACTTTATAGAGGCACAGGGGAAATTGCTGCACTGAGCTGAACACTAAACTCCTTATCAACAGAGGGCAAGGTTTGTTGAATTCACAGTAAATAAAAAAGCACCCAGAAAGCAGGTAATGCTGCACTGCAGACTGCAAGGTAAGCACTTCAAATTCACCACGGCAAATTCCCTCTGCCATCTGAACCTCCCATGGCCCAATCTCCTCTCACATTTAGGAGCTGAGGAACAGCAGGGTCTTATCTGGGGAAGTCACTCTCGGCTCAGCTGGGCGCAAGAACTGCAAGCAGCATTTTCCTCTATTAATTGGGGTTTATTTCCCTGCTCTCCATGCATAACATGCACTGCTAATGGGAGCTCTGCAGCCTTGTAAACCTGCTGCAAACATCCTTTCCTCAGCTTGCTGCAAGCTCAGCTGCCTTTCATTATCTTACACATTCATCAACAGCTTTTTTCTCCTGGAAAATAACGTTCTTCCTTCTACAGTAGCGCAGGGATGGAGATGAACCCTGATCTGCCAGGCCCTGGTTCAAAATGTCGCTGCTGCTGTTACAAAAGGCAGAAAAAGGCTCTTGGCTGCTGAGAGATTCCCATATTTGCAGCACTGAACTTTATGAATTAGAATGGTCAGTGAGGAAAATAAGATTTTGGTTAGAAGACAGTAGAGGTCACGTATTTTTTTATATTGCAGAAATCAGTCCTTTCGTAATGACTTTATAAATTATTGTGCTTCATTCTGGATTTTATTTTGAACCACTAGCAGGTTGAAAGGAGCCATGAAAATACAAGTACAGGACATCTACAGCAAATATGCTGGCATTTATTATTATTATTATTATTATTATTATTATTATTATTATTATTATTTATCTGCTGCTGCAGATCGTGCTTCCAAACCCCACTGAAAGAGAAGCTGGTTATTATGCAGAGTCCAAGCCAAACCTGCACATGCCAACCTAGCTTTATTTCAGGAGATACACAGACATTTTACAGCTCTGAATTCCACCCTAAGAACAGACCTTGGCCTGTTTTTCTAGTCTTTATAGAATGAATACCCAGACATTTAAACTGTTTCTTAACTGCTGACATTCAAAAAGCTAGCAGTAAATTTCCCTTGTTTGTGAGCAACTTCAATTTTCATGCATATTCTATGTAATCATTTTCCATCTCAATGAACTTAAGTCCACATTAAAATCCCTTAATATGAATTCTGCTGTTTAGTCTTCATTAGGGAGTCTTTTTTCTCTCTCCTTTAAACTACTGTGGATTAAAATAATTACTTTTGTTTCGTACGTGATCAGAGGCTCACCTGACCTGTCTCTGCAAGAGCTCTGACAACACCCAGGTCAGTATTTCCCCTGAAAAAGCTCTTTGTGCAGCTCACCCTGGGAAGCTGCTGCAAAACTGTGCCTCAGCTAATAACCACATCAGTTGTCCCATTTGTCACTTCCAACTTCCGTGGTGCTTGAATGGTGCAGGAAATTGCTGCCAGCAGAAAAGGAGCAGAGCAGAACGGATGGACACTGGAGAAGACAAAGGTTTGCTCTGCCACAGCTGCCATGAGCTAATCAGACCTCATGGATAAAGGGGGGAAATATCACTGGGGGAGGTAAGAGGCAGATTGCAAAGTTAAGGGCAAACAAACTGAAATCTGAAAGGAGAAAAAAACCAAACAAACTCTTTAGATGAGTGGATGTGACAGACAGAGGTGCAGAGGGAAGGTGCAGCTCTGCATGCAGGAGTGCAGCTCAGCTGTGATTCCAGGTTGGCACCATGGGCAGGGCTGGCACTGCCACCTGTTATTAAAGGTGGTCAGCTCAGCCCTGGCGAGATCCTGGGCTGAGAAATCTGGTCGTGTTTACCTGGAAATGCTCCACAGACTTTGAACTTTGGAGTGAGGACTTGAAATTTGGCGAGAGGATGTTCTTGTGTTGTGCTCAGGCTTTTTGGTTTTCCTTTGAAACTCACGTCAGGTTATTGAGGACAAAAGCACTGAGGCTATTGCAGTTCACAAGTGAAGCAAACCTGCTCCAGTTTGTATCCAAAGCCTCTAAAGGTATTTAATTTAAGTTGTGCCTGATCCACATCTAACCAGAGACACTGAAATCTGATTTGCAGAAGTGCAGAGCAATTTACACTTCATAATAACTACTACTCCGTTTCTTCATGCCTTTAGAAACATGATGCTCACAAAAACAATCTTCTTCTCTTCCTCCAAAATATTTGAACATTGTGAAGTAGAACTCTGAACCAGGAAAGTGAGAATTTTTTTGGACAGACATTGTAAATATGAGAGCCATGGCCCCTAAGGGTGATGACTACAATGAAGTGTCACAGAGTTATGCCATATCCATCCTCACAGCAGACAAGGTTTTGTGTCAAAAAACTCCAAACTTTAGAGCCACAGCAATGGGAGAAGCTAACCAACCACTAAAACAGATATTATATGGATAAAAAGCATCACTAACCTTAAAAGGGGGTTGTTTTTAAGACATTTGTCTAGTTTTCATCTTTTTCTATTTTGCATTATGAGCTCTTACTTAAAGGCTCTTATTTTCTAAAACCTTTGTACAACCCAGCCAGCACATTGTGCTGTAACTTTTGAAAAAATTTTGCTTCAGGATGATGAGATCCCGTCTTACCCTCACTGACAGAACAGCCTGAATGCACCCAGAGCATGTCCAACTGAGCACATGGGATTGTGGTGAGCCAGCTCTGCAGGGGACACAACCTCAGTGAGAAATCCAACCAAGGGGGGAATGTCTGGGATTGCTGACACTTCCTGCACACTCTGGCTCATGTTCTTGTGGCTGGAATCCCCATTAATGCAGGGCATGGATCAAGGGTGGCTGTGCAGGGCCAGATGGTGCTGAATCTGCCTGTGATTTAAATGAGACATCCATGGTGAATGAGCCTTTTTGCTATTTTTCATACCAGGGTAAATGACAGTCTCCGAGGCATAACATGGAAATTCCATTTTGGACTAACTGCTCCTGTCCTGTTCTGCTTTCCAGGTGTTCACTGTCGGATTAATGTCAGAGGCAGGTTGCAGGTTGGGTCTTGTATCTGTGATTTTGTATCACAGCGTGGCAGTTTGGAACTATTATGAAGTAGTTTTCCACATTAAGGTATCCACCTGACATCTCTGGCTGCTGTACGTTGGGTGATAAGTGTGAGGTCCTTTTTTGCTGAGATAAGTGTGCTATGCTAAGCAGGCTGAGCAGAAAGAAACCCCAAACTCCCAGATAAAAACTCCCCAGCAGATCTGAAGCAGTATTTGCCATGGGCTTGCAGTCACCATGCAGAACGAGATGTTCCACAAAGCAGGAATGGTTCGTTTGATAAGAGAACAAGGGCAGAAATGCTGACTGGCTCTGAGTTTTGGCTTCTGCTATCCTCTCTCTCTTGCCCCTAATGAACATTTAATTGGCTAAAGCTCTGTTTATCCCCAAGGTGAGCTGGCAAGCCCAGATCACTGTCTAGATCCTTAGATGATATAAACAGGCACAGTTCCAGTGAGTTTAGGGGAGAAATGCTGACTTACCCAGCTGAAAGCTTGGCCTGTTACATTCCATGTTTTTATTTCTCATTCTTTTTTCCATGTGCAGCAGTGTGTTCCCACTGCATGCAGGTGCTTCCTCAACCTGCATCTACCTGATGGATCTTCTTCCATCCTGCAGCATTTGAGAAGACAAAAGGAAAGAGGATTTCTCCCAGTAAGTGTTTTCTCATAACCCCGTGTCAGTGGGAAATCCCTGTAGCTACAAGCTTGATCTCTATGTCTGTGTGTGTAAACTTCCAGGGAATAGATGAGAGAGCAGCAAATGCTATTCAAAAATAAATACTGTAATTCCTGGGGATTGAGTTCCAGTAGAAGTAGTTGTGTTCTGGAAGCAGCTTTTTCTGATAGCTCTTAAACACCCAGGCAATCTCATGCTTCCTGCCAAATACACAATTTTTCAGGGATGCCAATTTATATCCAAAAGTCTCTGCATGCATTGATTAGTGTTGGAAATGACTGACTTGGTTGCAAACACACGTGAATGCATGTGAGCAGAATTTTGTTCTTTTTTGATTTTTTTGCCTCCAGACTTTTCAGTTGGGGAAAAAAAACCAAAAAAAAATCCCTTATAATTTGACCCAAAAAAACAAAAGCAGTGTTTTTTCCTTGCACAGGTGTGTGTCACACCATCCTGCCCAGCAGATGAGCAGACACCTCCTTCACTAATCCTCTCCTTAGCTGCCTTAACACCCCTTTATTTCAGAAATTGGCTTTTTTAGGTTTATACTCCACTAATTGGCTTTTTCACCCTCTGAACCCTTTCTGCTTCCTCCTGCATGCAGCCCAGCGCCTTTCACCACCTAATCCCCTCTTTCCTCACTTCAAGCCCACCATTCTCTTTTCCCTTCTTTTTATTTCCTCCCAAAATGAGCTTGTCCTCCTTAGCTACAACCCCTGAGGCTCTGGTGTTAAAAATCTCTGACTTATGCTTTGGTGTTAAAAATTTCTGACTTTCCCTGCCTTTCATTATCTGACACTTGCAAAATAGGCTCTGATCCTACAAACGTGTATGGACATGCCAGGCTTAGATTGGAGTGCACTGAGTTACCAGTTTTTATCATTTTAGCAAGAATTGTGCAATATTTGTGTTCCTGAAAATCCGAATTTAAGGAGTCTATGTTAGAAAGGCTCTGCTTCACGCAGGAAAAAACTGAGAGAAGAAATAACTTCTAGTCCTCCTAGTTGTAGAAGCAGATAGGAAGTGTAAGTCATAGAAATCTGAGAGTCAGAGGGAAAAATAAAAATAACTCAATTGTCTCTCTTTATATTTGAAATCTCATCTCTGTAATCTCGTAACTTTATTGAAGCTGATCCAAATTTGGAATACCTGCAGTTGGCAATGTTGAGCATGCAGTTAAACATGTTTGCAATTATTTGCACTCACTTATTAAGTTATCACTGGCTTTTCCCAAACAGAAACAGAATAAGTCAGAAAGATGGATTGCCTATACAGTAACAGAACAATGCTGCATCCAGTGCAGACAAAGGACTCAAAGAAAGAAAAACAGAGAACCAAAGCTTTGCTGTTCCAAGGGGATATTTTAGGAACATCTGGTCTCTACTGGAAGAAGCATTTCTCCAAAAATGGGGGGAAAAAATCAAACAAAAAAGTAAAATCTTTACATGTATTCAAAAGCAAAACTTTAACGAACAGGCTTTGATCTGCAAATGTAATTAGCATTAGAATTAGAGATGGAATGGAGATTTGTCTAAAAGCATTAATTCAAATCCCACGCCTGATATTTTCTTATCACTGCTGTAATTCTAACAGTGCCTGTGGCAGATTCAGAAATCAGAAGAAAGGGACAAGGGCAGTAGGTCTCCCACTAGCAAAAAAAAAGGGGGGCGGTGGGAGTGAGGAAAAGGAGTGCAAGATGGAATTAATCTATAATATCCCCAACCCAAGTCTATTTTCAATGTATGAATTATTTATCCTCCAATCTCCAAACGCCAATATATCTGTATGCACCATTACTTTGATCTCCTGCTGCTCCCCAGCACTGCAGTGCCTCAGCAAGAGGATGGCTGTGGAACCTCCAGGCTCCTATAGATGCATTGCACTGAACAGCAGAGCCAAACACGACCGCAGCTGGCTTTGGACAAGGCTGGGATAACCTGCTTCCTGGCAGCTCGCCTCCTTCCGTGGGCTGTGCGTGTGCAGGAGGTCACAGCTTGTCACAGCTTGTCACACAGCTGCTCCAGCTGTGCTCCTGGCCACGCCTGGGAGCCACAGTGACCCAGGGACAGGGACAGGGACAGTGGCAGTGACAAGGCTCACACCTGGCTGACCCCAGGTCCCAGTGACAGTTGGAGGGATGTTTGGGTTTGGGATTCACCTCCTCCGAGTCCCCTGAGCATCACAGCACCCAGGTGCCAGTGAGGGTTTATTTTGGGCAGAGCAGCACCGAGTGCCCTGCCGAGCTGTGACGATGAGATCCCCATGGCACCACGGCTGCCCTTCACTCCCTCTCTGCTGACAGAGCTTTCTCAATGCTCACAGCAGGCTGAGAAACTTCCAAACCTGTGATATCCATGAACTCTCACAGATTATATTCCCTCTGAACTGCCCAGGCTGCTGCACCCCGACAACAGACACAGCTCACCTACAGACACCTCTCAAACTCCTTTCTAGCCAATTCTTTTGTAAATTGTGCTCTCTTTGAAACTGGAAGTCAACACATGGTGATTATGCACTTACCAGAGGGATTTGACCAAGCATTTATAGTTTCCAAGTCAATATTTTAATTGTTATTACTATTATTAAAGTTGCAGCTTCACTTGATCTTGTCACAGTTTTTACCTTTTCTTTCATTCCCTAAGAAAGAAAACAACTTTAGCAAGAACAAAGGCTGAGAGGCTGAGCAAAAGGCAGCCATAAGAGTCTTATCAAAGCCCCAACAGAGGGGGAATAATTATTCACACTCTGTTGGGGGCTCTAGAAAGACCATCTGAGGAAAAGGATCACTCAGCCTTTTCAACATGTGAAATTAAAGAAAACCACTAGAAATTCAGTCCAGGCTTGGGAGGGGGAAGTGAAGCAGGGGCAGCTGAGGGAAAGCTGTGGCTGTTCTCTCCCACTTGATTCTCACCATTAGCTGACCACTGGCCCAGCCTGCTGTGCTGGACAGAGCACAGAGCAGCTTGGTAACAAAGCTCTGCTAATAACTTTAATGAGAGGAAAAGAGCAGAGCTGAACAGACTGCATTATAAACCACATTTACCTGATGAGCTCCCTTCACTGTCACCCGTTGTTGTGCTAGCTGTTTATTCTACATATGTGAAAAAAAAAAAATCTAAGCTTTGCCTAATCAACTTATTAGTTTAATTTCAAACACCTTTCTGTTATTTCCCACACTGGCCTTCTTTCTTGAGAGAAACATCTCTTCAATAGTCATGGTGCAGCCTTACATTGCACTGCTGAAAACTTCCATTTTTAACCATTTGGCTGCTGGTTTCTGACTATTATAACCTGCCTTAATGATTAACATTCTTTCATTATTTAGCTGGACTCTCCCATCTGTCTGTATTCATTTCTTATTTCAGATGGATGTTTGTGAGATGAAGCCCCTCATTGTCTTATGTTTTGCAGAAAACCTCCCTCAGTGGAACCCTGACAACACATCTTCATGGACTTGTCCCACACAGACTGTGACAGACATGGATCATGGTGTTCACTGTGTCCCCAGGAGTTAGCAAACTAATTTTATCTCCATTACACAGGAGGGAAACTGAGGCAGAGAGGTGTGAAATTACTTACCCAGAGTTCCACAAGGTCTGAGCAGAGTAGGAATTTAAATACAGCTTTTGCAAGCCCAGAGCTAATATATTGACCACCATGTGAGCTTTGGGTTTATTTTAAAAAATAATTACATACGTATATATATATAATTAAAACTATTCAAAATCTGTAATTAGGGTTGACATTTAAAGTGATGACAAGAATTGAATCAGCTCTAGCCTCTTGTAAAGCAGGGTTACCTAACTGACTGGAGATAGCCTTTGGCACATCAGAGCCCTGCTCAAACCACTGGGGAGTGTTCTGCTCCTGAATTACCTCTCTGGAGTTCACCTCAGGGTAAAGGAACAAAATTCCATACTGGGCAGAGCCTATGGTTTTTGGGAGTTCTCCCACAGCCTCATGCTGAAGAGCAGCCCCTGCCCTGCCAGCAGCCCTGCAAAGAGATGAGTGCAGCAACTCACCAGAACGGTCATGGAAATGGTTTGTGATCTTCTGAGGAGAGCTGCTCATTCAGGCTGGCCTGGATGCTCCACCAGCCATGCAGCAGCTCAGTTTGCTGGGTCAGCACATTGCTTTGCTCCCTGTTATGGTTAGGAATTATTAATGAGGGGCTCGGAAGGCTTGCTTTATTCTAATGCACAGCTCAAGTCAACAGTGGCTGGATTAAAATCTCCATTCGGATTGAAAACCTGTAATTGGCTCCTATTTGTTGGCTGCAGGTTCTACAGAAGCTTTGCAGGTTTTGGGTTGGAGATGAGGCTGAGTCCTGCCCAGCTCACACCTCTCCTGCAGCTACAGCCACTCCAAAGGCTGCTCTTGCTCAAATACCTTCTGGCCCAAGTGGCCTTTGAATAAGAACTTGAAATATTAAAGGTGATCCCTCTGTCCTCTGGGTCTCCATCAGCAGGCTGCTTCCTCCATATGTTAAACAAAAGGCACTGCAGAGTTTTCTGGCCTGGAGTTTTCAGACCTTTGTTGAGAAGCAAGTTACTAATGCAGATTGAGTCCCCAGATAAGTGCTGAGCAGGTCTCTGAGTCGCTGCATCCTCTCTGAGCAGCTCCTGGAGATAGAGGATATTTGTTATTCCTCAGAAACAACACACCTCCATCTCCCCAGCCTGCCTTGGCTGCCTGCACAAGGCTAAAATCTTTTCCCAAATCATTGGCACCTGTTTTCCAAGTGAAAAGCCCTTTTCCATCTTCTTTTGGAGATCCTTGGGAATGAGCACAGTTTGAATTCAGCAGAGCATTTCCTGCAGCCCTGCTGCTGCCTGCCCCTCAGTCAAATGGAATTTTCTGCCACATTTAGGATCCCTGGCAGGATCAGGGAGCTCCCGGCTCTGTGGAGTGAGTGGTGCAGAAACCCCACTGATCTTGGGTGGGGATTCTGGGGATTGGCAGTTCTGCACGAGGGTTTATTAGCTAAGCTAGAATACTGAGCTCAAGATTTATTTCATGTGGGGTGGGGAGGGAAGTTAGCAGTCTGAATTCATAAAAAAGAAGCCAGAGCAGAGCCTAAACCCAGTCCTACAGTGGCCAAACCAATGAACAAGGTGAGGTAATCAGGTTCCCTACCTCACTCTAAGAACAAACAGAATCTAAACTGTTCCCTGATTTCTGCCTCATGTTACATAATATTTTACTATTTCTCTCTGTGCATGTTGCTGGTGTCTGGCTGCTCTGCTGTGCTTGCGCAGGCAGTGACAAATGGCAGGAGACAAAACCAGAGGTTTGGGAGGTGTGCGCTGGAGGTGGAGGCTGCAGGCACAGGAGAGCCCAGCGTGCCTTGCCAGCTAAATGTCAACTGGAAGTGCCTTTGACATTGTGGGGACTAAATCTTGTTGGGGTTGTGTTAGGAAAATTGCAGATCCTCAGCACAAAATTTTACCCGCAGGGCTAGCTGAGCTGTGTTATAAATGTGCTGTATACCAAGGGAAAAGAATTCTCTGGTGTAAAAAAATTGTTGGTGTTGCTTTGATTATTTTTTTTTAAAAATACTTTCAAAGTGAAAAAGAGGATTTTTTTTTTTTATCTTAAAGGGATAAAAAGCAGCAGGGAGTTGCTTTCCTTAGTCTATATGCCCTTTAAAATCCAGCACGGAATACCCTATTAATTTATTTTCTCTTCCCCAGCATCCCATTTTGAAAAATGCCCATCACATTGCAGATGTGCAGCTGACTTATTATCAGACCCAAAGCCATGCTGGAGGAATTAGGGACATTTTCCCCCCAGCAGCAGCTCTGGGTGAGCCCATGGCAAAAGCCCTGCTGGCATTTCCTCGGGAGGGAAGTGCAGCAGCTCAGGTCTGTGTCTGTGCAGTGACACAATGTGGGGATGTGCTGCTGCTGTCACCCTGTGCCACTGCTATTGTCAGCAGGTCAAAGCGCTGAATATCAATAGACTAATTCCTTCACCCCTCCAACCCGTGCTCTGACTGGAATGTACACTTCTATTGCACAGCTTTCACCTCTGGCCCTCAGCATCTTCATGGCTCCGCACTTCAAAGGCTTCTGCTCATGTAGAAAATGCCTTATTGAAGGAATGGTCATAGCTGCACAATTATTTCGAAAAAACTCGACATTGTATTTCAGCTGAGGACAGGAGAACTGGCGAAAGTCTGAATCACTTTCAAGATTCAGATCTAAATCCTGAGGTTTAGAAATATGAAAGTCAAAACTACAATAGTCCAAACACACAGAGCCTATTCTTTGCACCTTGAAATGTGGAAAATTAAAGACCTGCTCTCAGTTTGACTACTCACCTTTCCATTTTCTGAGGCGCCCAACAAAGTTCCCTCTGCTAATGAATACAGGTTTTGATTGTTGGATTACACAGATTATTTTCTGTCATCTTCAAGTCCTTTAAACAATTGCTGCCTTTGAAATCCCTTATGCAAGAAGCATCTGACCTTACAACACTCCTATTCCTCTTTTGTATTTAACATCACAGCCCTCTCTGTGGTTATACACAATGTGGGGAAAGCTGCAGGTCAGGGCTGTGAGGTGATAGCTAAAAACGCAGGGCGCCCAAGTATTGAAGCTCACACAAAATACACAGAAGAAAAGAGGCTACAGGGAAAGGGTTTGAAAGTAAACATTATTTTTTATATCACATTTTGTTACGGTTTCAAAAAACCGAGGAACAAATGGTTGTGCAGAGGACAGGATATAAATCAAGGGACAACAGAAAATTAAATGGAATGTAAACTGGGATGCTGAAACAATCTCAAATTAAAACATGTTTGAAGTGTGGTCAAGAATATCCACACTGGCTGGGATTCACACTGGAGCACCATTCCTGCACCCTCAGTCTTTCTCTGTCCATCTTTTTCTCTCTTTTTTCTCTTCCCTGCCATGTTTTCCTGCTTGTGCATTGATACCAATCTCTCATGAATTTTCCATAAGCGTTTCAGATTTCCACAATATCTCCCATTTGAACACAATACTGAACTCCACAAATAGAATTCTCCATTTTGGGGATGTCTTTAGGCAACATTCAGGCACTACTGGTAAACACCACGAAATGACAAGTTAAGACCTTGTTAAGACCTTAGGAGTTATTTTCAATTCCCTGCGAAGCCACAGATCTGGTTTAAACACAGAAAACTTTCACATATAGTAGTGAATGGTGAATTTTTTTGTGAATGTTTATTGTGAGATTTGTTGTGCAGCGCAATTCCTAGATTCAGATCTGAGTGCAGAAAATGCTGTGGGCACAACAGGCTTGAAACAATGAACTCGATCTAACTTTGTCTAACTCAGCATTTAGAAATTTTATTGGCAGAGACTTGCAGAGAGGAACGAGAAATCATAATTCAGCAAATTCCTTCTATCACTGCTCAGCTTTCTGTCCTCGTAGTAAATTATTCACCTCAGCAATGAGTCAGTTAGCCAAGATTAAAGGCTGGGTTGTGGCAGCCTTGCTGTTCTCGGGGAGCATCCTGAGGAATCCTGTTGAATGCTGCAAACACAGGATGGAGGGGAGCACAGCTCTGGGTGAGGAGACCAATCAGTGCTGCTGCTCAGAGCCACAGCACAAAACCTCCTCCAGCACCCCTTTGGCTCTCAGGTTTGTGCCACCGAGAGCACAAACTGTGGAGCATCAGCCACTCCACACCACAGACCAGCCACCTTCCAGGGCCTGGGAAACCTCACTGAGCCTCGGATTGCTCTGCCCAAAACCTGAGGAGGAGCCTGACAAGAACCAATTGCAGCTCTACCAGTGTGAGTTCAGTTCTGTGCAGGTAACACAACACCTGGGCTTTCCAGGGATGTCCTGTGTTCAGCTCCTCTGTACTCACCTCTGGCTGTGTCTCCTGAGCTGCTCCAAGCTGGGATGTTTTCAGCAGTTTTTGGCTGCTCTGCCCTGTGCTGACAGCACTTTTGGGGTTGTTTCCTCTGTTTCCTCAGCCTTACTCAGAAGCACAACCCCTTGAGCAGACAGAGCTTGCTTTGGTACTCCCAGCATCAAAGTTGTCTTCAAAATGCAAAAATGCGACCCTGTCAGCACAGAGGCAACACAAAATGGAATTTTAGTATAATCAGCCATGTGCAAGTCTCCTACTAAATAAAGAGACCTCATGAAACTACAATTGTTAAACTAAATGCATTTGACTCCACAAGCCTTTCATGAACTGGATACCAATTTAAACTCGTAATTCTCTGCATGGAAAATTTCAGGAATAATCTTCTTTTTCTTGTTAACAAGGCCTGAAAACTAGCACGGAAGTAATATTCTGTCACTGTACTTGGATCAGCAAAATTCAACAGGTGAAAGATAAAGTGATAAAATTCCCACAGAAGATTTTGGAATTCAGAACTGTTTGGCAACTCACAGAAAACAGTGTTATGTAGGCACTGATGTTTCATCTCTCACTTCTCTCAGCTGTCCTGAGCTGAGAGTTATCATTTCAGCTTCTGGAAAGCACTTGATGCAGACAGTTCCTTTTAAAATATATTTTGTTGGAAGTTGTTAGAAAATTCAATAAAGAGACTTTGATCATGATCCATTCATTGACTTTCTTGGACTAACTTTTATATGGGATTTAAAGTGGATTTGAAGCTTCTGTTTCAAAAGCAAAGCATATTTTCCAAATTCCTGCAGTGCCTCATGGCATCAGCTTTGCTTTTGAAATAGAGAATGAGGATGCAGAGATATTAAAGCTAAGCTCAGAGAAACATGATTTTCACCCCCTCTAGAAAAACAGGAACATCCTTCCTCTTCCTTTGAATACATAATTAGTGCTAATTGAAGACACATGTCAGAAATTTATGCAGCAGGACAGAATATAGAACGCAAAGGGTTTTTGCTATCAAAGCCAGAGACAAGCAAATGAAATCTGCAGTTTTCCCTCTTCCTGGATCCTCATGCCACATGCAAGACCTCTATGTCATACATGGCCATACAGAGTCCTCACAAAGAGCTCCCAGCACAGCTGTATTGATTCAAATCATCTTTTCTGCTCCATGGAATTCAGGCAGATTTCTGCAGCAGCACTGAGGTTATATGAATTATTGTCTCCATGTGGATTCCTCATTCCTGCCACCACAGTGGTCCTGCTAACCAGCAAAGCTTAGCCCCAAAAGATTCTTCTCACTTCCTTTGACAGTATAATGTAGGTATCCATGAGCTCTGTGCAGATCCTAATTTCCAAATTAACTGTAGATGCACATACAGGTTTTTTGGACAGTCAGCACTCAGCAAAATTGCCACTGAATTGTCAAACTGTTATCCTTAATAAAAAAGGATGTCCTTCCTTGAAAAACATAATTGCTCCTTCAAAAGTTTATCATAAAAACTGAAGTACTATGACTCCCCTCTTCAGCAAGAGGAGAGAATTGCATAACACAGAATTCCCATTCAGCTTGCAGAATTTTCCAGCTGTTAAGCAATTCCCTGGATCCAAATCAAAGTCTGCAGATGCTCTGGGGGTAAAATCTCTACTGAACGAATGGCACAGTGTGGCTGGAATTGCATTGTGGAGAACATCAATGATGGCTCTGGGAATTTGCCTGAATGTGGATCAGCTGCTCCTGATTCAACCATATTCTACATAGTTCTGTCCTCCTGTCCTTCATCTCACTGGTTTTTCTGATATATTCTGCTCCTATTGCTCACTCAGAAATTCCTGAGTCTCCTTGACTCCCCTCAGTTGGACAGGAAATAAGAAGAAGCTGGAAGGAGCCCTAAAAAGGAGGGAGGAAAAGCATTGTTGCACTGCTGGCAGTAGTGGTTGTGGATGCCTTTCGAGGTTCCTTCAAAAGCCCAACGAGAAAGTGTGAAATGTAAATCCAAATATTTATTCCCATGAATGTATGTTTGACCCCAGCTCTGCCTTCATGTGTTTAGTCTGATCAATTTAGTTATTCTCTCTTGTCATTTAAAAATCATCCCACCATAATAACGATGCCATTCCGCCACAGGATAAGGTAGGAATAAACTGTGGGTGAAAAATCCCAGTTCCCTTTGCCAGGGTTGGTGTTTCCTTTTAGGAACGGTTTTGGAAAATGCTCACAGTGCTGGCAGTACTGGCAGAGCTTCATCTGCTTCTGGGGCTCTGAAAATCCCTGAAACTCCAACTTCTCTCCCTCCAAACTCCTGTTTGCAGTGGGAGAAGTTTGTCCTATATTGCCATACCCAAGAGTCTTCGGAGCTCTTCAGTGTGTTTTATAACTGTTTGTGCTACCCAGTTAAAAAATTTAACAAAACAAAACAAAAAGCTGGTAAAAGAGACAATTAAATGACTTAGGTCGAGATGCTCCATAATTTATTGCAGATCTATGAGAGAACACTTGTAGAACCCATTTAATTCATTTAATAGTAATGCAAACATTGATATAAATTAAAACTCCAGAAAGCTTTCTCACATCTTTTCTCTCCCCATGAGAGGTGAATGAAAATGATTTATTACCCATAGATTATAATTGCTTAAAATAGGTTATGATGTAAGAAAAAAAAATCTAATCCCTTCTACCAGGCAGGAGCAAAATTCTACAGACAGAGAAATTACATCTAACGCCAGTGTGTTAAGGAAGAAACATTCTTCTTCTCCCTTTGGGGAAACTCTAAGAACATCTTTTTAGAACTGTCAAAATTCACAAGCTGTAATAAATTATTCTTTTTCATTACCCATTTATTAAGCAGGCTGTTTGGTATAATAGCAGAAAAATTCTGTCTAATTTTTCCAGTATTACACTACTGTGATTTCTCATTTGAAACAGACAAGTTATCAAGAGCAGTGATGTGTTTTATTCTGTACATTGGGATCATCTTTCCTCGGAATTCTGATGAAGACAACTTTTGAAGCATGGAGGGCTCTGCTGTCAGGGCTCTGTGCTGGGCTGGGACGGCTCTGCCCCTGGGGAACCTTCCAGAATCAAAGGGGGCAGCAGGGGCAAAATCCAGTCTGAGCTTCAACAGAAAACCTGAAGGAAAGCAGATCACCAAATACTGTAACAAAATTTGGGAATGCTGTAAATGTTGGCTATAAGATGCTGCAGGGATCTCATTAACTGCAGTGCTAATGGGAAATCCTGAATGAAACTTTCAGCAGGATAAATGGGTAAAACCCTGGTTTAGGAGATGAGAAATCTGGAATAGGGTTGTGGCTCCATCACCAAGCTCTGTAGGATTCTGAGAGAGTAATTTATTGAATACAGTAATTTAATATATCATAAGCACATATTAGACTATAATTAGGTTCCTATAATTTATATTGTGTATATATGTGTGTGTGTATACATATATATATATAGAGAGAGAGAGAATATATACATATTTTTAGATACATAGATAGAGAAGGTGTACTCAGGGTAAATCTGCCTCAGCCATGGTGGTGAAAGTGAAACACCAGTGACTTTGCCTCCATAAAATGAAAGTGAAAATACACGTAAATTTTTCTTCTTCTGGTTTGCTTAAGCTGTAGTGAAAATGTGAACTCTGCCCTAGGTTTATCGTGTCCAAAGGGATCCAAAGTTATAAACCACAGTGTAAGTAGTGATTATAATGGCTTTATTGAGAGCATTTTTATCAGTAGTAGTAGTAGTAGTAGTAGTAGTAGTATTATGCTCAATTGTCATGGGCACCTTGCATTCATCTTCCCCATGCTCAAAGGCAAATATCCACGCTATAACACCAGAACAGCACCTGCACTTGCAGGCTCAGGGATCAGTCTAAGCAGAGCCCGAGCTGGCAGAATGAACCTCCTGCAGGTCTCACACAGCCCAGCTCCCCCAGCTCCTCACGTGTGTCACCTGCAGCCACAGAACTCCTCAGTGCAGCCCAAAACCAGCCCAAAACCGGCAATACAGCAGCAGAGGGAACAGGTGGCTGTAATCCTATTTTTAGGAAATATTTGTGAGCCCTAAGGTCTCCCTCCAGCCCCCAAAGGAACACGCAATGAAAACAGGAAATAAAAGCCACCTATCTCCTGAATGGTACAGCAAGGCAGGAATGCTGCCTTGTTGGCTTTGGCTGCAAATATACAAATAAAGGGTGCTTATAAAACCCACATTGTATCTTCACAGCCAGCAGCGACATAAAGCTGCTTTCTGCAGCTAGGAAGTGGATTACATTTTTGTAACTAATCCGCAGCTCTTTGACTGAAAAGATTTGCTAAGCCCCCCCTCGCTATTTCTTTTAGGGCTGTGCACTCCAAAAGCTTCCTTCCACCTTCTTCTCCTGCTTCCCAAAAGTAAACTCGTGGCTATTTTTTTGAACTTACAGCACTTTGTTTGTGCCTTGCATTGTTAAACAGATTCACAGACGGAAAAAAACCCAACACCCAAACAACTCAGTGCTTCACTGATCCATAAAATCATTATAGGCAACGTTTCAGTTTCAACAAGTGCCAAAAATTCTCCCCCCTCCCCGAATATAAAAATAAAGCAGAAACAAAAATAACAAGGCTATTAATCTTTCATTAAGTTAAAGGGATGAAAAAGAATCGCTTAAAGTATCATTCTTTACTTGCACCACAAGATTGGATGCCCCCTGCTAACTTCAAAGGCTCTAAAAGAAGCTGGTTAATATTGTTGGCACAGAACCAGATTGTGGTTTATTTTAGTTTTCTGATTTTTTTTCCCAACAAAAGAAAACATTAAGGGTTGGACACTGATTGCTGAGGAGCAGCTATTGAAAGAGGAGGCCCTTTGGGCTGCTACCAGTAATATGTCAATTTTCAGACATGTAAAAGCTGCTCGAGAAATGGTGTCACTCACTGCACAGGGCACAAATCTGCAGTGCTGCTCCTGTTTGCTCTGTGCTTCCAGCTCAGACACAAATCACTGCTTTTCCCTGTGTGCCACAGAGCTTGGACTTGGGATGGCTTCGGTGAAATATGGACTTCCTGCATCCCAGGAGAAGTAACAGATCCCCCCTAAGCCACAGAGCTGCTCACCTGCTTCCCTGCACAATTGCTATCGCAGTTTTGTCGCTCGGCAGCCCCAAAGTTTGTGTACATTGCAAACAAAGCTAATTGCTACCGAGTGACATAATTCTAATTGCTACCGAGTGACATAATTCTGTGGTTAGTTCTCTGTGCAGGGGTTCTGTGCAGTGCAGCACGAGCTGCTAAACTCAGATTGTGGTTTGCTGCTGCCTGGCAGAGGGAAAATAACGAGGAGCAGGGCAGGGCAGGCAGGAAGTGTCGGTGATGGTTTGATGATGTGCTGAGAGCTTCATGCGCCCGGCTGGGCTGTGCGGTGCAGCTGCTGCAGATCCTGAGCTGGGTGTGTGTGTGGCACAGCACAGCACAGCACAGGGGCTTTCCTCTTCTTCTGATAAAGAGAGAGCTCAGGCCCATCCCACGGTCAGCTCCAGCCTTTTCCCCTGAGAGTGAGGAAATGCAGGCGTGAGCAAAGTGAGAGCTCCTGTGGCTTGGAGCTCCTTCATCCCTTGGGGTTCAGCTCCTTCATCCCTTGGGGTTCAGGACCTTCATTCCTTGGGCTGGAATTCCTCAGGTCTCAGTGTGACTCGTTTTGGGCAGAGAAGCTGATGGCCCAGGGAACCAACCTTCCCACATGCACAAAGCAGCTGCAGGTACAGAGCTCTGTGTGGGGCTGAGATGTGGGGCAGACCCTCCTGCTTTGGGGCACGGCAGTGTGGCACCCTGGCTGTGCCACCAGGGGCCAGCCTGGCCACTGCCTGTGCTCCCCTGGACCAGCAAAACCCACCAGAGCTGTGTCCAGAGCCAGGGGAGTCCTTGGGCACCATGAAATGGCCAACCCTGCAGCTCCTGAAGGGTTCTGCTCTGGAAAAGCAAAGCTCTCTCAGCTCTGCCCTTCCCAGCTCTGCCTCCCATGCTGCTTCCAGCTTCCAGCTCGGAGCTCCAGCTCCTGCTCACCTGTCCTGGCTGAGAAACAGGATGGGAAAGAACCAGCCAAGCATTTTAGGGTACTAGATATTTTAGATATTTTTTAAATGCAAACTATCTAAACACAGGGTAACTGGAAGGATCTATTCCATTTGTCCCCTAATGGAATCTGCCCTTTCCAATCTGCATTACCAAAAAACCAGATATATCCCATTTGTCCCTGTGAAGTTTTTTCTACTTACATCAGGCTATTAATGCATAACAACTGCAAATAAATTTGGCTCCATTCCCCAAAGATGTTTGCCCAACATCTCCCTGTCATGCTTCCATCCATTATCTCTCCCAATTATTCCCTCTGGGCCAAATTCCACATCCATCACAAAATTCACATGTAATCCACCACTGTTTGCACAAGGTGTATTACATTCTTGCATTTGCCAAATGTGACAGGTATCTGAAATTCCTCCTTTAAAACCCTTTTCAGGAGAAGTCTATTGTGCTGTTGCTATGATGGGTAATGGCCCCCTGACTTCTAATAAACTTTTATTTGTCTGAGTTAGTCCATAACTTTTTGGGGTAGGAGGAAAGGGCATGACCATTATCCCTTCTGGGCTGTTTTCAGGAGGAAGCACACATTTCCTGACCAAACAGCAAATTGCACTCTTTGGAAGGCAGGTTGCCCAATGCTTCCTATTCCGAGCCACCTTTCATCGTTCTGCCAAACAGCCTCTGTTTGTCCTGCAATGTGTGATCTCAGCTGACTGCTTCAGTCATCTCTGCAAGGAAGATAAGCAGTAAAAAAATTCTGGCAAACAGAGTGGCAATAATGCTGTTATTTGTTTTCAGAGAGCCTGAAAGCATGAGTTATGTTTTCAGAATAGTTCTGTGGTAAGTGCCACGGAAAGGTCCAGCAGGGAATGACTAACCCTGCCTCAGAGCTGACAGTGGCTGTCCAGACAGGAGGAGGAACTCAGGGAACTCTGCAGATCCTGGGAGGCACTGAACAGCACTGCTCTGTCCCTGTGTGCTGAGGGAGGCACTGGTTCTCTGGAAAACAATGCAATTATGAATTAGGAACTCTGCCATAATGTCTGAACAGCAGGAAGCTAATGCTGCTCCACCACCATCTCAACTCCTGGCATTTTCTTACTTTTAAGTGCCTGAGTTTGACCTGAATAATTTTCTTTTAATGGCTTCCTCTGTGTGTGTAATAAATAACGGCGACTAATGAAAAAAAATCCAAAATGCAATTATTTCATCCGAGCAGCTGGGTGAACTGCATCTGTCTCAGGTGGAATGACTCCCACATAACAAAAGGAATTCCTTCCCTGAAAAATTAATTTTCTCCATCTCTCATTTTGTGATGGAGCTCCCAGTTGGACAGGACAGGGAATGAATTATTCACAAATGTCTCTGCCAGAACCTAGCAGGGATGCAGAAACAAGAACATCCCTTGAACGTGGGATTTGCCCAATCCCATTGGAGGGAACTTATCCTGATTTCTGTCAGCAAACTTGTCCCTTGAAGAGGGACAGCTGAGCACCCAGCTGGCTCCAGTGCACCTGGGATCAGCCAGGAATATTCAGCATCCTAGATAGCCTGGCTGCATCTTTGTGACTTCCACTGAATTTATGCTTCACTTTATGGAATGTTTATCTTGAAAAGAAGAGATTTAAGCTTGGCGAAGCAAAAAGACTTTTCCAGGGGGGAAAGGCTGGTTCAGCTGGAGACGGCTGCCTGTGAAATGTTATATTAATGATAAGATCCTGAAAGAGCTGGTCAGGGGTGAGCGAGCTTGCTTTCCTTTCTTGCACTATCTTTGCTGAAGTTTCTTTTCCGCTTATAGAGAAGGGGAGCAGTTTTCTTTTACTTTCTCTTGTCTTTTTTTCATTTTTTTATCACCAACTTCAACCGCAGGGTCAGCTTTGATTTGGGTGAGTCAGAAACATATTTATCTCTGAAATTCTCCTTCTGTGCCTGGGAATGAAGTGTTTCTCCTCATCTCAGAAGAAAGTGATGTGTTTTAAATAATAGCAGTGCCAAAAGAGAAAAAAAAAGGTAATAATAGTGGTTTGTTTTACCTGCTACACAGTAAGCCTGATTTATATGTTGCTGGTACATATATGATTTTAAGAGACTCCTTCAGTTTCTCCGTGACAATGTTTATAGTTTGTTTATAGAAAGAGATCTACACTCCAGGCTTTGTTCTAAACTCAGCTCAGCTCAAGCAGTTGTTACAGCAGATAGACTTGACCTACTCCTCACCCTGTTTAAGATGTGTTTTATTTTTGCAGGCATTCCAGAGTTGCAGGAAGCACTCAAGCCTTAATCTGGACCACTTGTCGGGCAGTGAAAGGGAAAAAACAACGTCGGGAGCAATCCTCTCGGAAAGCCATCCGTGGGGTTTAGGGAGAGCTCAGCAGGCCTGCAAATGCTGTAGGCAGCTTTGAAATCCGCGGCCAAGGAGGCTTTGTTGTTGATGCCCCAAGGGAAAAGCCAAATGCAGAGCTCATCACAATGCGAGTGCGGATCGAGAACAAACGCAGATTTGGCATGGCTTGATCTGCACATCCTTTCCTGCCTCCTGCTGCAGCTTTGGGGGAAACAAAACTGCTTGGAAGCCCCAAAACCCTGGAAAGGTGTTGGTTCTCAGAGCCTAGCAGGCATCTGCTGGTCATGGAAAAGGTGAATTGTTTTGTCCTCAGTGCTTCTGCTCCTGGGCACCTTGGGAGCTGCCTGGAGGGACAGGGACAGGGATAGGGACGGGGATACGGACAGGGACGGGGATAGGGATAGGGATAGGGATAGGGATAGGGATAGGAATAGGGACAGGGATAGGGACAGGGAGAGGGAGAGGGGCAGGGGAAGGGACAGGAGAAGGGACAGGGCAGGGACAGGCACAGGGGCAGGAGAAGGAGCAGGAGAAGGAGCAGGCAGATGCTGCCCCTGGCTGGAGCTCTGGGTGAGTTTCAGACCCTCCAGGCTCTGGGATATCCTGGTTTCTTTCAGAGAAGCTGGGCACTGCCAGGGTCAAGCTGTCCTGTCCTGTGGGGATCTTGTATGAGCTGAGGGCAGCCTGCTGGGAAACCCACAGCATTCCCAACCTCAGAGCAAGCAGCATCTGCCTCGTCGTGCGGGGTTTACCTGGGAAGAACCCAGCATTTGGAACAGAAATAACATTCTCCTCTTCCCTTACTTAGCTACAGATCACAAGGTGCAATCACTGCAATATATGTTGGAATCTATTCAGCAGTAATGAGATTGTTCTGCAAAACAATTGGATGGGTCCTTCCAGGAATCATTTGCTCTGTATTTAGTTTTTTGTTTTAATATCTTAATTCTGTTCAGAAAAAATGATGATGTGATTAAGGACAAGCTGTTTTCTGCACTCAAAAAACTTTTCATGAAGTATCTGTTTCTCCATAGAGTCCCACTAAGTTCTTGCCTGCCCAGTTTGCGTGGTGACAATGACTTCAATAAGTCAATTATGCACAGTTCTGAAATAGATTTCCTTCTGTCCCTTTTCTGTTTGATCCATTTCAATTTAATTAAATGGTCAAAATTTGAAGTGTATTTTTTCCATGTTGAAAAATAAATCCTTCATTGTAACTTTTCAGCAAATTGTCTATCTAGGTCTTTATTTTTCATTTGGAATAAGTCTGAGATTTATGCTCCTGAAAGTTTGTTTAAGCAACCATCTCACTTATTTGCTGTAAAAACAATATTTTAAAGATGCAATTTTCTGTGAAAGAAGCTGGTTCAACATGTAATTCTCTTCTGCCTCTGATGGATCATTTGCTCAGGCATAATGAATTCTGCTGAATCTGATAGGTTTATTGCTCATAAAGTAATCACAGCAAAATAATGAGTTACTGTATCATCATTTCTGCTTTGTTTTTCATTGCTTTCCTTTTACACTTGAAAAAAGTCCTTGAGTTCTTGATTAGTCTTCTTGGCTTGAAGGACTTGTCTTTTTCCAGGCTGAGAGAGAAAAATTATTCAGATTCTTTACTTTTGATTCACCATTGCTCTGAAATAATGAATGGTATCCTTCCCTATAATGACCCAAAACATCAAGGGTGGCTTCCTCCTCACCATGAAAAGGCTCAGGTCCAGCTTTTTCATTGGGATAAAGAACTTGTTAATAAAATCAGCACAGTGGTTCAGATGCGTTACCCTGTTAGACCTCCGACAGGAGAGTCACAGATCTTAAGAGGGAGAAGAAAGGGAAGGAGAAACAGAGATTCATGGGAGAAAAAAAGGGGGAAAATGTGATTTCAGATAGTATCAAACAAAAGAAAAGAATGTTGCCATCAGTCCTCTCCCACCAAATTTGCCTCTGCCCAGTTCAATGCTGGGCCCTGCTCAGGTCAGGCATTTATTAAAATGCAATAAAGTGACAATATTTCTGGAAACACCGAGCCATCGTGCAGCTCCTTAAATTTGTCTTTCAGGGACTGATTCCAACCCGACTGGGATCTTCTGCATTGATTTCAAGAGGCTTTCAATTACCCCAGAACCCTGCAGGGTTGAAACAAATGCTGAGCAGGTTGTTGGCAAGGTGTGAGAGAAGCCAACAGCGTTACTAACAGTTTACCAGGAATAGGAGCAGCAGCACTGCACTCACTGCACAGAACACACCTCTGTCCAGGAGCTGTGTGAGGGAAACTGCTCTGGCCTGAGCTTCTGAAATGCCTGAAGAGTTAAAATTCATCCAAAGTTTGAAACTTGTTGTATTAAAACTCCTCGAAAGGGTTTGTATTTACTTCTCATCCAGTGCATGTTAAAAGTCCAAGCCCTTTTCAAATGTCCTTCCACGTTTTATTCCCAGCAATGACCTCTACTATCTGGGCTGGACTTGGGGATTATTTTTTACTGAAACGAGATCTCTTTAATCAGCTTTAAAAACATTGTGAACTGAAACTGCTCTTATTTAAAAGTTTAACTTTACTTTCATCAATTTATAATCAGAGTTCCTCTGGTATGTTTGATTCCTGACAAACAAGGATAAAAGTCTTGTGCCCCCATTGCTAATGAGATGATAAAACAGCAGGGATCAAGTTTTTAATTACTACAGGCTATGCACTGGAGAGGTACCAACGATATTTTCTATTGCATGTCTAAGTTGTAACTTCAGGCTTATGACAGTCATGCTGTGTTGCTCTGCCTTTGATGATCACTCATCTTTGTCTCCTGAGAACATACAAAAATTTCTGAGCTGGGATCCTGGGGGGCTGGCAATTACTGCAGGAACCTGGCACAGGTTCCAGGGTAGCACCAGACCTGATGGCTGAGCCCAGAGAGGACATGCAAAACATCAGGAACTTTTCTTCTCATGCAATCTAGATTCTCCATCTAGTTGTTCCTTTAATAATTATGCTTTTAATTAAGCTGGAGAATAATTCAATATTGTTCCCTTTTTTCCTGTTAGAAGCACAATCTCTTACCTTCTCATACATAAAGAATCAGGGCCACAGGCACACAGCAATGCAGGTTTTTGGCACTAGGGGACTCAGGTCCTGGAAAATCATCAACATAGGCATGTTTTTGGAAAAGATCAGCATTCCTACCCATGTTTATAAGCTTCTTGAGTGAGTTTTGTTTCTTTGAATAAAATTAATATTGATACAAGAGACTAAAATGCATTTCTAAGTAATAAATAATTTCATAATTAGAAAGAGAGAGCTGAGGCTGATAATGTTGTGTTCTATCCTTCCATTCCCCAGCTCTGCAGATCTTCACCCCACAGATCATCCTGCATCTCTTTGCCATTTTTCTGCTTATTCTAATGCTTCTCTTCCCTCTTGCTCTTCCATCAGAGGGAGGATTTCTTTCCTTGGCTGCAGTGCAGGACAAACAGCCCAAGAGCCATGGCTGGAGCTGCCACAGCTCAGCCCAGCTGGGGTGGAAATGAGCATTCTGCAGGTTCTGTGCAAAGTCACCTCACTCAGCTGCCTCATCACTAAAGGTCACCAGAAACTCGTGGGGAGGAAAAAATCTGAGGAAAAACACTCCAAATATCTTCTCGCTGAACCTCCATGAGTTATTTTGTCTGAATACAAAGTTTATCTTCTCATGAAAGGGTTTGTGAAATCTGCAATGACCCCACCAGATTTTTCAAATCAAGAAAAGGCTGTTTTCACACAGGTCATCTACCCCCAAAATTTCCTCTGAACTCACCCCTGCTTTTTTTCTGCCACAGCTGCACAGCTCTGCCACTGCTCCATGGCATCCTACAGACATAATTTCCTTTAAATTCCTTTTTGCTGAGAGAGCACTCTGTGAAAAAATTATTTCACCCCTATTTCGTGTTGCCTTTTCTGTTTAATCTCTGCTTGATGTGAAAGATAGGTATGTCTCAGCCTTTCATCCAACTAAGATGAAGCTGCCATTCCTTTCCTTAGTTCCTTCACTTTATACTTCCTCTCTGCAGCCAAACCCTAACCCAGGAGAGTTTTCCCTATGGGAAGGGAGTGGAGAGCACAGAAATAGTGACATCTCCAGCATGAAGTGGAGTCAGAAAGGGGAAAAAGATGAGTCTGGATTCAGGAGCAGGAGGTCCTCCTTGAGTGCTGAAGTATAAAATATAAACAACTACTTTTTCTCTGCCTAAACTTGAAGATTTTACAGTGACAGCATTTGTTTAAGGGTGAAATACCAAAGGATGTGCTTTTGTGCAGAGATATTGCAAAACATTCTATGTAAGCAATCCCTAACTAAGATATTCATTTCAGTCAGAACTGGGAGTTCTGATCTGACTTGCATTCTCCAGGGAATGCATGTCAGACAAATGCTACAGAAATCAAGAGACCAGGCGACCCACTTCTTCTAGCTGGAGGATAAAACCCCTCTGCTTTGGTAGCCCCATCCAAACGGGCTGTAAATAATCATTCCTAAGGAAAACAGGGGGGCAACATTCACTTCAAGAAGTGCTTCACAAATCTGAAACTTCTCTTAAGTAACCAACCATGATTAATGCACTTGGCTGTAGAAATCAATTACATTTTAAAAACAAATCATGAAGGAGACTTCATTCTTGTTTTCTTTTACAAGTGAAGTGACAGATCAAAACTGCTAACGCTACAAATGCTGCACTGACTGGAACCCAAACAGAGCTCAGATGCACTGCTTTGTTTTACAAATGTAGGACATCCAAGGGATAACTATATTTGTGGGGAGGCAATCAATGCACTTCAGAACTCTACAGCTTGTATCAACTCCAACCACTGCACAAACAGAACCAAGAGACATTTAATGTGCTGCGTAATGGAACTTGAAATGAAGTTGACCATAAAATGTGTGTAATCTAAACTGCAGAAATCACTCCACTTTAATGATCTGTTCCCTAAAAAGAAAAATGTAAAGTGTTTAAAAGATTTAGCAAAATCTGTGCATAGATTGAATAAATCATCATGGGTATCAATTATATCTTGAAAATGGTGTACAGCTCTCATAACATCAAGGACTGGTTTTAATTACAGCTTCAGTGTAACTAATATTTTCTTAATTTTAATGAATGTTGTCCTATTATAGGATTAACTTGTGCTGAAGCTGGACAAGCCAAAAGAATTTTCAATTAAAAGAATTGCACAGACATTTGAGAGGTACACCGAGAACAGCAGATTGTTTTGAAACAGGTTGGATTTTGGCCCAAATGCTGTTCCACTTTCTGACTCAATGAGTCATCCCATGGGAGTATGGCAAGCAAGATTTGGCCTTTTTTCCAGAATTGGAAAAAGTAAATATTGCAATGGGCTGCAAGCGCAAAGCTGTAGTAAATTCCTGTCTACACAAGAGAAATTTGCATAACTGAAATGATCCAAATACATCATTGTCATTCCCAATTGAATTACTCCAATATATCAATAACTGCAACTCTTTGCAGTCCCTGTGCTCAGCTGTGGCTCAGTTGGGCTGAATTTACATTGTATTTATATATACAATTATTAATATATGTAATAGATATTAATTATATATTAATCTACACTGGGCTGTATTTACATTGTATTTACACTCAGCATGGGTCAGGAACAGCACTGGGGAGCACAGAGCTCAAGGCAAGGTGTGCAGTGAAATATTGTGTGGAGGTCAGAGGAAGGCTCCTGAATCAAAACAAAACCAAAAAACTGACTTGGCATTTATCATCATAATTTCAAAGCATTTTAACATTTGATTACTGAGGAGGGGTAGAACTGAGGTAACTCCAGACAGAGCAGAGAGCCAGAGGTTTGAGAGGTGCTAAAAGCCCATATTTTGGGCACTCAGCGTGTCCTCCTCTTGCCTGGCTTACCCAAAGGGTGGTCATGGGCAAATACTTCTATTGATGCTCAGGATTTTTCATTTGGTCCATTCTCAGGCTGCTGCTCCCGACTGAGGTCTAACGTGGGACATAAAGAAGTTGAGTTTAGGATCCACAAATGGTTTGTGGGAAGCAGCTGGGTTTGTGTAAACACATGAAGTGTTAGTCCAGAGATCAGAAGTCATCACTCAGCCTTGGAAATGGGCTTTGGATACAGCAGGAGAAGGAGCTTCCCATTTCTTTTATACTAAGACTGTGCTCCTGTTAAATTAAAGAATTCCAAACCAAAATATTCATGTTCACAGAGAAATGAACGCAGTTCTTGAGGCTACATCCACCTCACACCTCATGATTTCTGCGTGCTGAGGACAGAAACATTTGCATTTGGCATCTCATTTTTCCACAGCAAATTTATTTCCTCTGACTTTTTCATTAAAAGAGCCACAGTGTGTATCGAGAACGTTATTTTACTCATACAAAAGGAAAACTAGATAATAGGTGCTTTTTATGTCTCCTACTGCTGGAGAGCCATAATATTTAAGTCATAAATGGGCAAATGTCAAAGCAGGTCTCCTGCTGTGCCTCACTCCCTCTAATAATTAGGTGCTGTTTCATTGTTGTGTGACTTAGCTGGGAGTCCAGCTGACAGCTGACATGAGTGGCAATGGAAGGAACACATTCCTCATAAGCAGACAACTCCCTTCAATATCCATGGCATATTTACAGCCCTCAGAATTGCAGCATCAGCATTCAGACCACAGCAAAATAATATCTCAGCCTATGTGGCTGCACTCTCAAATGCACAGATTGGACTTCAAAAATTTATATTCATGAAGATTTGACTTATTCATTTATATTCAAAAATGATATCCCTGCAAAATAAGGAGGACCAGACCTTCCATCCAGCTCTGAGTGGGACTTGCCTTGTTCAGCTTCACTTCCCAGCTGAGAACTCTCCCATCCACGGGATCAGAAAGAAGCCCCATGGAAAGAATACCTCTGTTGTTCCCGGCCACCACAGAAGGCATTTGCAGCAGCAAAACAAATGTAAAAATGGGAAAAGTCAACTGCAAAGGTGGTTGGAAGCACATCCGGGGTGAGCAGACAGCTCTGCTTTGTGTTTGCCATTTGTGCCTCACTCAGGCTGCAGTGGGACATCTCCTCATGCCCTGGGAGCCTCGGGGGGTTGGATGGTGGCAAGGGTGGGTCTCAGAATATCTCCATGAGGAAAGGAAGCAGTTGCAGCTCTGTGCTGCTCCAGCCCAAAGGTGCTCCAGCCCAGTGCTGGGGATGCTGAGCTCTGTGCACTGAACAGAAGTGTCAGTGAGGTGCTGCACACACCTTTCCCTGGCAGCTGCCAGGTTGTTGTTCTGAGCTGCACTGGAGCTACCAGTCAGGACATGTGGATTTCTTGGGGAGAGGATTGCTGTGCTGCTTAGTCCAGAAAATCAAATTAGCTCCTCACTATTCCATATGCTAGCAACAAATCCCTCCTGAAAAGGGATCCTCCTTCAGCATGAACTTTGGAAAACAAGGGAAAACACCTTATTCAAAGCCTGTGGTGTTCAGGAAGAACATTGAGAAAACAGAATCCTTAACATCTCCCTCCCTAACCTTTAGTCTATGAAACCTTCTCTGGTATAAATGACACCTTTTTTTCTCAGCAGAATCTATAAGGGCAGCCCTATATTGCCAGAAATAAAGGTAAGAGATCAGAGTTTTGGATAGGAAATTTATTTGCCACAGCATTCTATTGGACATAGAAACTATTAAAAAAAATTCAACTGAAAAGAAAGGAAATCACTATTATATCAATAAATTCTAGGGCTTTGCCAACAGCCATGTATTGACCCTGGTGCAGATGTTAATTCACTTTAGTGGTTATAGGAATAGGAAAAAAGCACAGTGGAAAAGAAAAAAGGGAAAAAAAACAACGTAAGATATTTTTCTGCTTTCTAAACACTAACTAATCAATCACCCGAGTTTTTGCTAGATAAGAAAGTTCCAGTGGTGGCTAGTTGTGAGATACTTAATGCAGAGAGACTTTTTTTTAAAATTATTTTTGCCCAGGAGACAAATGTGTAACCATATGATTTTTCCCCCTGCTATGTTAAAAATGCATTTATATTTTTTCAAGCACACCCCGATTAAAGAGGGCACATCTGTTTTAAGTCCTTCTTTATGAAAATTACTGAACTTCCTCTGAAAGCTTATCTTTCAATTTCAAAATTCTTTGTAGCAATAACTTAGATAATAACCAACCATATTTCTGTCTTCTTTAGAGAAAAAAAAAAGAGAGAGAGAGAGCAAGAAAGAAAGAACCATTTTGAGCTTTGAACTCCCCCTCCTCCCCTCTCCGGGTCTCCTTTGAAAAGGCCCCGCTCATTTGCGTTTAAAATGGATGTTTCATAGTGCTTGATTAGCGCTCGTGTGGGATAGCAGCCGCTGCGAGCCCAGCGCTCAGCTTGAGCTCTGCGGATTATTCATCAACTTCCCCGGCAGGGGGGACTCTGCCTCTCTCCCTGCTCAGCACCAAAGTGTGCAGCTTGCCTTTTTAACAGGTTTTTTTCTCCTTTTCACAAAGTTGTTTCTTTTTTTCCCTTCTTTTTTTTCTCTCCCCACCCCTTCTTCCCCACGGAGGGTGACCTGAGTGTACATAACACCAGCTCAGGTTTAATAGCAAAGCTGCTCCTCCCCGAGCAGCTTGGCTGGGCTGAGCACACAGAATGGATGGGGCTGTATTTACCATATGGCTGGCTGGCTGGTTAGCACCATTGTTTAAGGCAAAGATCATTTAAATACGTAAATTGGGGCTTGGGGAGGCACTCGGGTTTGTCATTATGGCCATATTATGGCATCTCCTTCACTGCTTTTCCCTAGGTCTGACCGATGGTTTGTTTATCATATATTGAGTTAGCAAAGATGCAGAGGAGGTTAGGATGTGTCTGTCTTACCAATATTTCAGTAACATTTACCATGATTGCTCTCAGCATTTTGAATACCAAGTCTAATCCAGCTCTGAGCAGACTTTTACAAAACTGTTATTTGGCATGAGGTGCCTGTGTGTGTTTGTGATAGTTGGTTGTTATTACTAATCACACCTACTGAGGTGATGCCCCAGAAGCAGTGCAAAGGAGTTGTCTTTGTGCAGAACAAAAATAAATAGCAGGCAATGTTGTGTGCCTGAAATGGAGCCACTTGGGTGTCGTCTGAGCTCACAAGAGATGAGCTCCCTACAAACCTGGGGTCTCTCAGCCCCATAACCATCATGGATACAGGAATACAAGTGTGACATGAAGAGCTTTTCCACACATTAGTGAGCAGATAGACATTTTCCTTTGCTCCTTTGTCTCCAGCTGCCTGAAGGCATTCATTCCTCCTTCCTTGAACATAGCGAGTACACAGGAAATCCTCATGTCTACAGCAAGGCAGAATTACTTTCTTTCAACTTTACCCATCTAAACCAGGCGTGGACTTTGATGATTAGTTTGAAGAATCTATTGCTGCTGGAATAAACCAGCACCTGCAGAATGCGGCCATTGCCATCAACACTTCTGCTGGAAGAGAATATCCTGTAGCTATGGTGGATCTTATTGTCACTGATGGAATACAATCATCAGTTTGGGTCAAATTCCCAGCTTTTAGATAGCAGAGGCTGGGTGAGAATATTCACTTACTGAGACACAGGATGGTTTGGTGCAATCATTAATTCTTCTTATTAAATTAATTAAATACACAGTCATTAATTCCTCTTAAAATTAACTGCTACCATGAGCTGAATTTCACTTTTTATTTCCTACTGCCATCCCTGAAAGTTCTGGAAAAAAAGACTTATCTTCTTTGGTACTTTCAGCAAACTGTATTTCTCCTCTGGGACGTCTTTAATCTGCTTACAAGGAGGTTAGTAGGAGTAAGAGACACAGAACAGCACTAAGCAGACTTTGAAAGCAAGAAATTCTTCACACCCACGTGGGCACCACAGCTCCCTCCTCCTGGTGGATACAAACTAATGATACATATTCTCTCTTTGTTACCTTATTTTTTCGTTTTGAACCTCCATCTCCTGACCCAGCTGTCTCACTGTGAAACCACTGCGTGTGAAAGTCAGATGTGATATTTTCAAACACTTCCATCGGGTCAAGCTCAGGGCTAGAGATGTATATCTGGATGTTCCTCCAGGTCCTGCATTCCAGGGGGCTCTGAAGCTGTCCCCAGCTGTCCCCAGCTGCCCAGCCACCTCTGTCCAGCAGACACATCTGGGACGATCTGGAGACTCAGTGGCCACAAAATGATTTTGGGTCAGTCCAGTGCTGGACATATGCTAAAGAAATTATGCAGCCTGAAGGTGAGGATTTAGGTGCCTAAATCCCTCAAAACCTGATTTGGAGCACAGGAATGTTTCCTTTGACAGCCCTTAATGCCTCCTCCCTCCTCTCAATTTTGTGTCTGCCACAGCCATGACCACAGCAGGAGCTGAGTGCAGCCACAAGTGCCTCATGTGAATTCTGCCTCTCTCTTCTTTTTCCCGGGAGGAATCCATGTAAGAACTATAAACATTTAAATACATCCATAGATACATCCATATATGCAACGGACCAGTGAAACCAGTCAGTGAGCTGGGTGACTCCTGCAGCCAGGAGATGCTGTTTGCATCACAGACATCAAAAGGAAGGGAGCAGGGAGGTGGGGATGGCAATGGAGCTGATAAGTCAGAGGATATTGGAAAAGATGTTGCAAGGGATGGATGGATGGATGGATGGATGGATGGATGGATGGATGGATGGATGGATGGATGGATGGAAGGACACAGAGAGTAAGCTGCAGCACCAGGGATTCATCCTCAGCAAACACTGCAGGGAGGCTCTGGGAATATCCTGGCTGGGATTGCTTAGGGATTCAGCACACTGAATCTGCACACTGCACAGCTCTGCTGACTTGGTGGGTTTGAGCAGATAAACTGCAACAAGAGACACTGAAAGAGCCCCTGATGAGCCCTCAGGCATTTCAGTCACAGGGACACCCCAGGATTGCCCCCAAAGCACTGTGACAGAGGCAAAGCCATTGCTGCCTCACTCACCCAAGCTGGATCTGTCCATCCCAATTCATGGCAGTGCAGCCATGTCCATCCTCTGCTCCAGGGGATAAATATATTGTAATATTCAGTATATATGACAGCACATCTCCAGTTGGTACATGCCAGGGTAGAACACAGCTCAGAATTCAGGCCAGAACAGATTTTAAATACAATGCAGTTATTGCATCTTCAAATCACAGCCACTGACACCAGGATCTTCATCACCGTATTGGTCACCACCCTTTCTCACAGGAATCCATGTGAAAAGCCATTCAGCACGATCATTGGTAATATGGACCATCAGGCGCTGGGCACTTGAGAAGTGAAACAAAACAGAATTTTTTTTAGTATCCAAAAATATTCCAAGGGAAGCAAGGGAAAAGGTGACAGATGTTTTGCATGTAGGCAAATGCAAACTTCAACACAACATAAAATGTGTGAGAATGATTTAAACTCACTTGCAAAATTAATTATTGGAGGCTTAAAATTGTAAAGCACCATTTGGGTTTTAAAGAATGCTCAAAGTAAAGAAAATAACTCAGGTATTTATTGTTTTGCTTCAATTTACATTGATGCTATAAATAGCTGACAAGAAATGATGACAAATAAGCTATTGTAACCCTTGGGAGTTTATTAGGTCATTTGTGAGAGGTCTGAATAGAGTCATTTGTTGCCCTCAGGTGTTTGAGAGTCTCTTTACCCTTGGGAAAGGAATTTAACAAAGGAGTGTATTTCAAAGAAGGCGCTCTGTGTTTTCCACCCTTTTTCTGAAGTGTTTTCAAACACACTCCAAGCTAAAACTTCTCAGAAGTGAGAAAAGGAGGTATATATCAGATGACCCCTGAAGCAGCTGACAATCCCAGGGAGCAGAAGATAGGGTCAGATTTTAGATGCTTGAATCCCAAATACATTTGCACTCTAGGAGGCCCTGATTTATTTTTGCCCCACCCACGGGGTGCAAACTTTGAAATGCACAATACAAAAGTGTTGGACTAATGCCCTACTTTCATTTTTTTATTTGGCTGAAATGTGACATGTCTTATTTTTTGTCTGCTTCCAAAAACACCGGGCAGCTCCTCTGTCACAAAAAGACATTGCATCTGCCTTAATCTATATATCTTCTTAATTAGATAGAGCATTAGCATTTGTTTAGGCTATAAGAAAACAGCTTGTCAGGCAAGAGCAATACAACCATCAAAATCAATCTGCCAAAAGAGCTTTAAGGAAAATAAAACCAACTACAGGTTTAATTGCCCAGGTAGCATCCAGGTCATCATGTGGCCCAAAAGTAATGCACATCCAGTCCCTGCAGGGATGAGGGGTGGAAGGAAGGAAGGAAAGCCAGGGCAAAGGAGAAATGGAAGTGCATTGTTCCTTGATTTGTTTTGAGTGCAATTGAGCTCTCATGTTCCAAACAAAATGCTCACAGCAAGCAGATTCAGCATCACCCATCTTGTCTGGGGTTCAGAGGTGCCACCAGGGGAAGTCACTAACTCATTGTTTCTGTTAAGATACTTAGAAATGAAAATCTGTGGAAATTATAAGGTTAATAGTGACAGTGATGAAGTAACAGAGTCTAACTGAGTAGAGCAAATTTGCACTATGGAAGTCTTGAATGCAACAGCAGCAGTTGATGGAGATCACGTAATAAACAAGACTGGGTTTTTTAAGTTTCTTTGAAGGCAACTGCTGATGGATCCAAGGCGAGACTTAATATTTTTTGTTTCACGAAAAGCATCCTTCCTGTACAAATTTTCCTTAAAATTGCTTTCAGTGGTGGTGTTTATCAGAGAAGTGAGTTAGACAGAACTCAGGGAACCACAGGCTAACACATAATACAAAAACCTGATTTTGGTTAGGGACAATGAGAGCAGTGAAGACAAATGTCACAGGCATCTCTGGCTGGAAAAGGGGCAAATGGACTTATCAGATTCATTGACTGGGACAGGGATATATAAAAAAAATAGAAAGTGGAGTTCAGCATGGATTTTTATTCCATCATTGTTTTGTCTTTGATTTCAAAATAACGTTGCTCAGTCTGCCAGCAGCACTGCTCTATCCTTCACCCTGTTCAGCCCTAGCAGTACAGGAAGACTACAAATGGCTCCAAGATTTTTATATTTTGGTATCAGGACTGAGCTGCCTTTCTTGCTCTACACAACCAGATGTTCTATTTGTCACTCTAAGACCATAAACCTGGTTTCGGTGCCAACCATTAATAGCTCTCAAAGATCAGGCAAAAAAATTCTGTCCTTCTAAAAAATATGGTTTTTCAAAAATGGGCTGGAAGCTGGTGGTTTTTATTTTACTGGGAGGCGGGAAGATTTCACTGTGTTTTTACAGCTTCTGCCAGTCGCTGTTCCAGCATCAGGCAGGAGTTACGTTTGAGAGTGAGAAAAACACAACAAAGCAATGTGAACAGAACCTGTTTTCAAAGCACCTCTCAGTTTTCTGGATGGGGTTTTGTTTCCCTTGACAGAAGTCAGAATGTAGGGGGCATTTCTGACCTACATTTTTGGGAGCTGAGTATTGCATGTCTGAGTGTACATAACACATAGCATAGCTGTCTGTGTTCTCCCTACTGGCAGGCAGGGATTTGTGCATTCCCACCACCCTCCAGAGCTGCTCACAGAGCCTCCCAATCATCTCACATCTGCAGGTTTGGCTGCTATGTAACTCTTCTGCCATTACAAACCCACTTCAGGCAGGTAGTAGCTAAATAGGAACTAACGAGTATCACAAACTTTGCACCGAGTTTAGGGTCTGAGTGCAATAAAGACACCTGGCTGCTGGCTGAGCTCCCTGCCCAGTAAATGAGACCAGCAGGAGTCCCAGATTTCCAGCCCAACACCTGCTGGCAGGACTGGGATCCCTCGGTGCCCTTTTTCCAGTTTGTGGGTGGATGCAGGAGGACACAGCCAGGAAGCTCCCAGAGCAGAAGCCTTTCCTGAAGTGCATGCTCTGGCTCTGGCTCAGGCCAGGGGCTGCACGAGGCTGCACTCCTGCTTCCCACCACTCTCAGAAATGATTTCCTGGCCTTATTCAGGGCTTCAAGAGCCTACTGTCATCCACTTAGACTCCACTTGAGCCCTCTCTCGAGTGAATGCCCTGCAGCTCTTGTCTTCAAACAGTCGTGTCCATCCTTTTTGATCATACAAGTCATGCAGATTTTTCAAAGGCAGCGCTGATGCTCATGGCTCCTCTTCCCTCCTGCTTTATGATTTCCTGACTGGACTCACTGTGCATTCGGTTCACAAGTAATTCATGCAAATCAGGCACTGCATGCTCAAAAGATGTCCAAGATGAGGAAGAGCTGAGATCAGACTGCCCCTATTGGAAAAATTCATGTAGCCCATGTATCTTTTGCTTGGGCTGAATTTGAGAGCATACAAAAACTCGCTTGTCAGTAGGCAGATCTTTTAATTGTGACTACAGCTTATTCCTGGCTGCCACTCATTCCTGGTTACTCTCTCTTTATGGGCCTTTCAGTACCTTGTCCATGTTGTCCTGGATGTATCCACAGACTGCATGCATCCCACTCGGAGAGACTTATTTACTCCTAAGCTGCCTCTGGCGCTAAGAACCTGGGGAGTTTTGTCAAAACAGTTTTGTGCTGGGAAAGTGCAGAAGAGTAACTTGCAGTGCCCAAGGAAATCTATAATCAAGAAGTTCAGGCACCTTCAGGAACAGACAGCATCTGAGCAGGAGATTGCAGCATCAGCTTGGGACTCAATTCTGTATTGTACACTAAGCACACAGAGTCTGCTCCTCCATCTTCATCCACGGAAAGCTTATCACGCAAACAATTTAGGTAATTAAAACCCAGGTATTTATTTCTGGAACCCTTAGAATAAATTAGGAGCAATGCAGAAACCTTCCACAGCCCCACCAGATGAAGCCCTGCCTGCCATCTCTTACCAAAATGTCCCAACTGCTAAGGCAAGGCAATCAAAAATCAGTTGCTGATATTATTCCACAGCAGAATTAGTTCAGTTGTGAGGGCTGATTTCCAGCAGATAATAACTCCTCCTCCTCTGGAAATCCTGACATTGTGATAGTAATTCAGCCCATGAATTCACAAGCCTGAACTAAAGCCTACAGCTTGGACAGCAGCCTGGGACAGACTGTGTGCACGGTGAGAACACACAGGGTTTCTGCTCATGCGGGTAATCCCAGATCTGCCCTGCTGCCCATCCAGGCAGGTGCTGCGGGAGGTGGAACTCCACACCTGCTGGAGGAAGTACCCCAGGAAGCCAAGTTTTCAAGAGTACAACAGTCTGTCTTAAGATTTCTATTGTCTCTGGAGTACTTAGGTGAGTGAAGCAGCAGGACATGAGTAAATACTGCCACGGGTGGAAGGAGTACATGTTTAAATGCAAGTTCCTTTGAAAAAGGTCAGGGAGCACTAAGCGCTGGGATTTTATTTTCCTCATAAATACAATAGAGACAGATGCCTTCATGCAATGAAACGTTCAGATTAAACAAACTGCTCTGGAAACAGAGCGCAGGGTGTGTGGTTCGGTCGCTGCAGGTATCCAGGTGTACAGAGCATGTAGAAACGTGTCTGACACTTCTCTGTGCTCTTCCACCTTTCCAGCCCTGCACCCCACACTTGGAGGGAGCCAGAAGCAAAGTGCTTTTTCTAATCCTTTACTACTACACCGAGGAATTTACTCTGCCTTTGGTAACTAAGGATATCACTCATGGATTTGTGTTCTCAGCTGTCATGAGTGTTGTCAGGTGACCAAGAACTTGACTCACCTTTCAGAAGAAACTCTTGGCATATTGAAAGTGTGAGTTCCCTTGCTCAGCCAGGGCTGTGGTGGTGCTGTGGATGTGACACTGAGCACAGAGCTGTGGTCACCCCACCCTGGGTCCCTGGGCAGTGACACCAACAGCCCAAGCCAGCACTGGGGTCACCCACAACTGCAGTGCCACCAGGCCACTCATTGTCATGCACAGCACTGACAGAGGTTTCAATGGAAACATTTCAAAAATGATTTTGCAACTTAAGAAAACCTACTTCAGCAATTACCATTTCCTTTACCATGAAACCAAATTCACTGTACATTACAGCTTTAAAGCTGAGATCTAAGTTTCACATCAACTCTTTAATCCTGACTGTGGCTTCGGGTACTTCCTGATATTTATGAGAAATGCTCCAGGCCTGCAGCTGGGCTTTGAACAAAAAAATAATGAACTTCGTTGACTGTGAACAAAGTTCT
The DNA here is from genome assembly GCA_013397955.1 of Grantiella picta. Classification (NCBI taxonomy): domain Eukaryota; kingdom Metazoa; phylum Chordata; class Aves; order Passeriformes; family Meliphagidae; genus Grantiella; species Grantiella picta. The sequence continues at coordinate 492,048 of VZRM01004347.1, read as the reverse complement.
ACACTATTTTAAAGAAAGTTAAGCTGTGACATTTTTTAATCCAACATTAAATCACATAACCCAAATTCTCTGCATAATTCAGGAATGTTCAAAGAAATAAAAAGACAATTAGATCAACTGGGTTGCTAAATGAGCTGAAATCAATCTATCTAAACTTGAGAATTCTCACTAGTTTCTCTCCTGAAATACTCCCATTTTACTATATAATATCTGAATCAAAATACTGGTTCAGTTCTATTCTAACATACTCCAGACACTTCCTCTCCATCTCCCTTGCTAGTTAAAAATATAGGTGATAGAGGATGTCTTACAGAATACACACCTTACAGAATTTCATACGTAATTATAGAATATGGTTTACATATCTAATTATAGTATTAACTTCTGGAGTCCTTGTTCCTGTCTCTGTAATGTCACCTCTTCACTTAATAGAGCTGTCATTGAGAACTTAGGACAAATCACTTCTTGCTCACTTCACTCAGGATTTGGTCACAAAATAAATGTCAGCTAGGCCTGATCTGAATTTTTAATGGCCAGAAATGAACAGGAAGTATCAAGCTGATAGAGCAGAGGAAATGTCAGCAGGGATAAGATGGTGTGTAAAGAAGAGGGTATTTTCTCTTCAGGAGAAGAGGGTTGAGGGCAGTGGGACAGAGCAGTGATGATGTGCAGGGATCAGGTGAGCAAGGAGCACACCAAGCCCAGAACCTGACTGCCTCTGTTTGACAAAGGGGAACAGGAAAGAGTCCTACACCTGCTCCAAGAGCACAGCAAGTGGTGTTTTGGGAGAGGAGATACGAAGAATAAGGGCTCAGACAAAAGAAGTAAGAATCTGAAGGAAAAAATCAGAAATTAGGGATGGAAAAAGTAGACTAGAGAACAGCAGGGAAACATGAAATTGAGAGAAAGTACTTTCATGACATTTGTTATGCAGTTGTGCATTATCTCCTTAGCAGCAAAATTTTTCTTTTTTTCTGTCACATGCCTTTTGCTTTCTGTTTTGGTTTGTAAATACTGCTTTGCCTGTCCCCCACACTCTACCCAGGGCAGTAAGTAACTCAGGCTCACTGTGCAGGGACATCAGTTCCTCTATCCCAACCATCACTCCAGGAAATGAAATTACTTTCAAAACTTGCACTGGGAAGAAGCAAGGCTGTTAACTCATGAGACAAGATTTCAGATACTAGGCAGCCTTTAAAACCTTGTCTGTCTCACTTTACAAAAAAACTAATTTAGAATGTGAAAACACTGTGGTACAGACTCACAACTGGTTACTACCTACCACAGGAACCTCAATTTCAATGCTCATTTTTGAGAAATTCCCATTTGAAAATTTATTAACAAATATTTAATGAGATTCAGGAGCAACATGCTGGGTTTTCTAAAACCTAGCCACAAATATGAGTTCCTCAGTTCTGTTCTGAAGGATTCCTTGTTTCCTCTTGCTTCAGCACAGCCAATAATGGTTTTTATTCCCCAGTCTTGAGGTGCTGCCTTTTCTGGGGTTACAGAGAAAAAAGCTGTTGATACCTGGTTATGGTGTTACAAGAAATATATGAAGGCAAGAGTTCAGCCTTCATTGTGAGGCATTTGTAATACACATTACACTAAAGGTAGTGAAGTATTTTCCTTGCTGTGTGCATTGGAGTCACTTATTTATTTACCATTCAGAATCCCAAAGTGCTGCTAACTACACAAGTTAACAGCTGTCTGCTGGTACAGTTCCTGGCTCCTACCTCCTCAGGCATCTTTTTCCTGTTTATACTTGTACATCAAATGGGCCTTTGGAAAAATCCCTGATTTTCTTTTGTTCTGTTCTCTTTGTTCTGTTTCCATGCGGTCTTTTCCCCTTTGGAGATGACATGTATGGGAAATGGCTTATTGTAGCAACAGGAGACAGAAGGCAAAAACAATTGCATCACGGGTAAAGCAAACATCAAAGCACAGTCCAAGCCAAAGAGCTGAGAAAAAAAAAATTCATATGTGATATTTCGACGTGTTGAAGTCCAGCTTTGGGGGGTTGTTTTGGCAAGACAAAAAATAAAATGCAAAGAGTTACCATTTTCAAAACCTTGTTTGTCTTGGTGTTGCTGTGAACCAGCCTGGGCTAAGGACATGGTGGACCTGTAGCTTCTCCGTGTTTCCTGACCATGAAAATCCACTATGGCTATCTGTACAGCCAGTTTTAACCAGACTGAATTGTTTTAAAAAGCAAGTCTGGAAGGCTGTGGACCAGACTGGAACCTATCTTATACTAAGTACTAATTAACTGTCTGACAGCCCACGTATAAAAATTAGAGTGCTTATTGTTGATGTTTATTTTCACTTTATAAGGAATTGCTGTAGGTAGCCAGCCTGATTAAATACTTCTAACAATTCCCTTCTAAAGATAATTAAGTTCTGCAGTGAAATGTAAGGAATTTGGCATAAAAAAACCATTAAGCAGGCAGATACTTTAAATGAATAAACAAACATAACTTTCTCCAACACACACATTCTGCTTTCTCATGATTTACATAACGTAAATGACTTTGACAACATCTTTATATTCTGTTTATCTTAAAATACTGCTGAGCAAAAAAAAATCTGCATATTGTGTATATAAATCTGCAGCTTTAAACCTCTGACCTACTGGAGAGTTCTTCAGGCTACAGAGCAATAAAAGTTGCCACTGTGGGTGAAGAGCCCATGGCAAGGAGTAATCACTGCTCTTAAAAGCACCGAACATGCCAGATCTAAGTGTATGCATTGAGTCTGTTAAATATTTATCCAGATTTATAGGTGAATAATGAAAATCACATGCTAAAAGTACTTCAGCTATCCTTAAGCAGCAACATCCACACTTTCATAGTTTGAAAGCTCTTCTTTTTAACTTGTGAAACAAACTGGCTTCCCAAGTGGGCTGCTGTGCTGACACGGCAAGCACAAGAAACTGCCTTTGTGGACAGACTGACAATATAAATCTGTAGCAGCGAGCAAAAAGTTATGCTTATTTTTATTTATCATTTAATAAAGCCATTTAATAAAGTCAAAGTAAAAACTTGCTGTAATAGATCTTTTTCTGATCAGGATTGTGTTTCATTGTTCTATAATTCCGTGTCAGTTCCATTAGTCAGTTAAGGAGTCACAATTTCTAAAGACTGGTATTTATTATTGTAAGATACAGAGCATTTAACGCAGGCATGTTACATGTATTAATTGGAAGCACTTTACAATATTTTAAATGTATCAATAGGTTTTCGTGTACTGCATCTGATTGATTTGAATGACTGCAGGGTCAGTCACAGTTAAGCTAAGCCACGGTTTAAACTCGTACAGTACAGCCAGGCTTTAGCGGGCCGAGCGAGGCTGCCCCTCGCCGGAACAACGCAACATTTCATTTCTTGTTTGACTGCTCCACCTCCTGGCGAACTGCAGTTTACATTGCAAGCAACAGGTTGCAGGAAGAGGAAATCACTTTTATCGGGAACGTTCTCCTCGTGCTCCTCTCATATGACACCGTGCGGCAGAGACATCCCCGAGCTTCGCACAGCAACAGAGCCTCAGAGCCGAGGGTGAAACCCTGCCGCTATCGGCCCGGCCGGAGCACCTGAGGGTGAAACCCTGCCGCCATCGGGCCGGCCGGAGGAGCCGAGGGTGAAACCCCTGATGCTGTCGGGCCCGGCCGGAGCACCTGAGGGTGAAACCCTGCCGCCATCGCGGCACAGCCGGGGGAGCCGAGGGTGAAACCCCGCCGCCATCGCCGCGCTGCCATCGCGGCAACAGCCTCCCCCTGAGGGCGGGGCAGGCACCGCCCTTCGGTGCTCCTCGTGACTCTCCGGCAGCGCTCGGGAGCCAATCGGCACCGAGCGCGCGTTGGCGCGTTCCCTCCTCGGCCCGCTGTCGCGTGCGGCGCGAGCGCGGCTGAGGGCGCGGGCCAGGCTGGCCTGGCTGCCACAGCGGCGGCTCGGCGGTGACAAACCTGCGGGGCTGGGCGAGGACGGCGGCCTGCGCTCTGCAGCCGGCTAGGAGCGGTGTCCCCCTTCGGCCCGAGAGCAGGCTGAGGTAAGGCCGGGGGCTGCTGGGTGTGCGCGGGTGCGAGCAGCGGGAGCGATTGTGGTCAGGGATTTTGGACCCTCGGGCTGCTCGAGGCGGGCAGGGCAGTTCGGGCCAGGCCTACGGAGGGGACAGGGAGGGTGGCTGTGAGTGGAGCCGAGGGGCAGCTGTGAGCGGGGCTGAGCAGGCCGCAGCACTGTCACGTGCTCTGGGGGACGTGCTCTGCTCCTGGTGCAGTGGAACAAATCGAGTCTCCGGTGAATCCCGACGGTAACACCGGAAGGCCCTGAGTTACGCTTGGCTGAGGCTGCAGCTCCTGCCGTGCTCTCCGCTCTGATTGACTCAACAGCCTCAGGATGGGTGGTGGCTGTGCCAGTCCGTGCAAAGCTGACTGAAAGACCTTCCACCCTCACGTTATGGCTCTGGCAGTGCGGACATCCCAGAGCAGGGAATTCTGTAGAGATGGCTGTGTTTTACTGAGCCAGTTGAAATTTAAGCAGGGCATATGCACTGGTGCTGCTCATAATTTTTATTGGGATTTGGATGAGGAAGGAGAGGATAGAACACTAATGCTGTAGGTTGCTTGTTTTAGAAAATGACAGGAAGAGCCAGAGCCAGAGGAAGACCTCCCAGACAGGCATCTGCTCCTCCTGCTGTAGGAGATGCACCCGTAAGTTGGTTTTCTTTTTAGTGACTGCCTCCAGAATTTGAAATGTCATACCTAAACAACTTCCTATTTTAATATCAGGCAGATATGTTAGATGTTATATGTGCGTATGGATATATTCTGTTTGGTGTATAGTTAATGTAACTCCATTTTATTAAGTTTCCAGCAACATGAAACACTGAATTGTGGGATTGCTTGTGGCTGAAGGTTGCAGTTCTTCAAGTCATGACAGTTTTTAATATTATTTATTCACCAAACACTAAAATTTTAAAAAGATATTTTTGTAGAATAACCAGTCAGTTACTTGAAGTATCAGAGGGATTGTAGAAAATGAGAAGTCCATAAATTTTAGTTAGAGTTTGGAAAGAGATTTGCATTAGCTATTAGTTAAATGACTAATAAGAAAAAGAATTCTCACTCTCCAGTATTCTTGAGCTTAAGGTGTAGAGTAATAACTCTGCTACTTACTATAAGCAAAAAAAGACTTGAACTTACATAACTCTTGCGGTGACTATTTGAATATTGCCCTTAGTGAATGTTTTGCCGCACTCTGGCCATCACGGTGCTTGTTCAGTTGCAGCAGAAAGGTTGTCCCCTGTCACTGTCCCAGGTGCAGCAGGGTGTGCCCAGCCAGCTGCGCGGGCGCCGGCAGCCCCAGCAGCCCCAGCAGCTCCCAGTTTCTCCACCGCCCGCAGAAGAGCCTGGTGGCCACGGGCGCCAGCACGGCTTTGAGAGCGTCCTGCAGGAGAGGAGGCCGGAAGGTCAGAACGGGTGACAAATCCATTCTCCCCGAGAGCATGTGTTTTGAAGATAATATCATTAAAACATTCTTTTGATTGTGTTTCTCTGTTTTCTTTCCAAAATGAGATTTCTTACTAAGATTTGAAAGATGCTTGCTACATAGCAAAAGCTAAAACGTAACATTTGGCGATTACTCTTAAATTTATCTAAATGCCTTTGACGACTGAATTATTTTTTTTTTTATATAATATATAATAGTACGTACGTTCTGTATTACTTGATTGTGATTCTTCCTCAAATTTTAAAACAATAGGATTAAAAGTTTCTTCAGGACTCCAGGATATGTCTTTAAGAGACAGGGGTGGACGCCGTAGAGATTTCCATGACCTTGGGGTAAACACTCGGCAAGCCATGCTACATGTTCAAGAATCCAAAACTGGTATGTTTAAATTAGACTGTAGACATAGAAGCAATTTGAAATGAAAGATAGTTTCCTTCATGTCTGTTCTTAGTTTCCTGTAGAGAGCCAAGTAAAAAAAAAAAAACATTTAGAGTGTGTTAGAAAAAGATAAAAAGTTGCTCCTGATACCTGAAGAGGAGCATGGGGAGTTTTGCTTTACACAAAGGCTTCACACAAAGCTCCAGTGGACAGATGTATGTCTGATTACAATGTGCCATAACTCTGAGCTAGAAAAGATGCAGAACACAACTGGCCTCTAGTCTTTGTCTGAATGCCATAGCTTTAAAAGTTCTCAGAGCTGTTGGATGACTACGAACTGGTAACATTTTGTCACTGTTACTATGTTGGCATTTCAGGCATTTCAGGCAGAATGATCAAATTGACTACGAATCACTTCCGGCTGACGTCGCGGCCGCAGTGGGCTCTGTATCAATACCACGTTACCTACAGCCCTGAGATGGAAGCTCGGCGCCTGCGCTCCGCTCTGCTCTTCCAGCATGAAGAGCACATTGGCAAGACCCACGCCTTTGATGGGACAATATTATTCTTGCCAAAAAAACTAGAGAATAAGGTATGGTGTGAGGATGCCATTTTATTTGTTATTTTGACTTGAATTTTATGATGTTTCTTATTTCTTACTAGCTGGGAAATTGATATCCCACAAGCATGTTTAATTGGATTGAATATATCAGTGTAAGCTATTTTTTTTTTTTGCGTAGAGATATTTGGTAATAAACTTCTGGTACTAAAGCTTAATTTCTGCAGGCTAGAATCATCCTCTGCACAGAAGTGGATAGTACAGAGAGTATTTCTCCTTAAGTTTCCTTTGTACTTATGTCTTTTCATAACTTCTGTATTTTAACACTCCACACAATTGAAAGGGTGGATGTGGCAAGGTTTTGGTAGCAGGAGGGGTCAGGGTCAGGCCCAGGTTGTACCCAGTCATTGCCAGCCAACTTTACAACAGACCCATCACAGGCCAAAGCTGAGCCCATCAGCAAAGTTGCTGGCACCTCTGTGTATTTAAAATGGAGGGAAAAATTCCAGAGCAAATCAGAATCTGAGGAGAAAGGAGCACCAGAGGTAAAACACCTCTGTAGTGATGTAACCCCAGCCCTCTGTGCCTTGTGCCACTCATTGCCTCACTTGGAGGGACTCAATGTAGCCAGAAGAGTCGAGAGTGAAGCTGAATTTGGAAAAGGGAGGGGGGAAGATGTTTTCACTATGTTTGCTAATCTTTGTCTTTTTGCTTCCCAGTACCTGAATCAGTAATAAAATACATATTAGTTGGCAATATGTTAAGTTTATTTCCTCAAGCTGAGTCTTTTTGCTGTCATGGTAATTGGTAAGTGATCTCCCTGTCTTCATCTTGAGTTCAGCTGCTCTGGGATAGCTCCATTCTAAATCCGTGAGTTGTCTTCACCCAGATGAGCAGAGCCTTTCGGGTTGTGGTTTACTGACCTAGTAGGAGATCAAATCCACATTTCAGTTAGTCTTGAATTATTGCTTAGACTAAAAATGTACAAGTTTGATATTGCTGGAGTAAGAGCCAGATACAGCCCTGTTTGCTATAGTTTAGTTAACCTCATTTCACTCTCTCAGGTTACAGAACTGTTTAGTAGGACTCGAAATGGGGAGGATGTGAAGATAACAGTCACGCTGACTAATGAATTGCCACCTACTTCACCTACTTGTCTCCAGTTTTACAACATCATTTTTAGAAGGTTTGCTGTACATGTTATGTCTTTATAAGAAGTCATTCTAAAAATACCTGACTTGAGTTTTTCCATTCCAAGGAATAGGCTACAACAAATAAGTATTAAAAATGTGAATTTTTAAGCCTTAGTGGCTACTGTTACTGTGTGGCCAACCACATCTGGCAATACTGTAATGTGCAGTTATGGGTGTATTTCTGGCTCATGTTAATGTGAAATGAGTTCATTCTATTGTAGGTAGTTCGTTGATTATCTCTACCCTCCATTTGTGTGTAAGGGTTTGCCTCTTAAAGCAAATAATAGAGCAGGACACTGAACTGCCAAATTCCTTTTTATTTCGGCCATAGTCTTTCCACTTGACCATGGTCCCTGCACTGTGTGGTTCATGTGAGATGTAGCCTGTTTGGAGTGCTGCCTTCAGCTGGCTGGTGAAGGGTTGGGTTGGATATGAACTTATCTCACCTGATTGTCATTAATAAGTGTGCATGACCTTTCTAAATGGAGTTTAATGAAAAGTTCATGTTTTATGTAGTCAGAGAACAACGAGTTTGTGCATAGGGATTGGATCATGCATGATGTGATAAACTGAGTAATAATAATGCTAAACTACACCTATATTTCAATTTCTAGGCTTTTGAAGATGCTGAATTTGCAGCAGATTGGACGTAATTATTACAACCCCAGCGATCCAGTCAGCATCCCTAATCACAGGTCTGGCAAAAGTACTTGGGTTTGGGAGGGATGCTGGGAAAAGGGCTGTCAATCTCATTTTAAGCTGACTAAAGGTAGCTACCTGTAAAATTTTTATTTTGTTAACCATCAAGAGTTTGTTTATATTTGGATAATGGTTTCTTTGTGCCTTCACTGCTTTCTGGTGTCCGTGAAAGCGGACAGGAATAAGGGGTTAGAATAAAGATGCTCTAAAGCACATGAGGGTTTTGTGTGCTCTCTTGTGCCAGGTTGATGGTGTGGCTGGGCTTTGCAAGCTCCATCCTCCAGTATGAGGAAAACATCATGTTGTGTGCAGATGTGAGCCATAAGGTTCTTCGTGGGGAGACAGTGTTGGACACCATGCACAGCCTTTACTCCCAGGTTGGAGAGGAGAGATTTAGAGACACCTGTGCTAAAGAGCTGATTGGTTTGATTGTTCTTACAAAGTAAGTCTTTTTGTACTCTCATTGTCTTGGAGATCTCTTTATGCTCCATGAGCTGAAGTATGCAATAAAGCATCAGAAAGCTTGAAAATTGTGTCATTGTCAAGCTAGCAAACTGATCAAGGTGACAGCATTTGCAAAAGCAGGAAGTCCACACTGGTATTTTGTTTTTATTACAGTTCAGCTTTTGGTAGAATTGAGAGCTTATTACAATTGAAAACTTGAAGTTATTACTTCTGAAAGGAGCAAAACTTTCAACTTACATGAGTATTGAGATTAACTTTGTCATCCCACAGTTGTATTCCTTCCTATTTGAGTTAAGATTTAAACAAAAACTGATTAAATGTTTCTGTAGGTACAATAACAGAACATACAGAATTGATGACATCGACTGGGATAACAATCCAAAGGGTACCTTTAGAAAATCAGATGGTTCTGAGCTGAGCTTTGTGGAGTACTACAAAAAGGTATGAAAACGTCATTGTGTGTTTTATGCTTTAACTTGGTATGTCCAATCATTGCTACAGGTTTACTTAGGATGCATGGATATGTAATTCATAATATTTTGAACAGAATTTTGTTTAAAGGATAATGTATAATCTGAGATCAGTAACTAAGCTGCATAGCATGAGTTGGTGGGAATAATCCATCCCAGTGAGTAGTTGGTCAGGCAAAAAGGCCAGGAGGGCTGCAGGGATGAGTAAGGAGCTCTGGGGAAAACTCCAAAAAGCAGCATATGGAAGGTGGAAGCAGGGACAGGTAATGTGGGAGGAAAACAGATACATTGTCACAGCAGGCAGAACTGGGGGTAGGAAAGCCAAAGCTCATCTGGAATTGAATATGTCTGTCTTAGCTTAACAATTGAGGGCTACCACTGTAATTGTCAAATCTTTATGCATATCAGTTTCAGCTCAAACAGGATGGAACTTGATAAACGAAAAGCAAAGTTTGTGTTACATATTCTACTTCAGGATGGAGTTCGTAAATGATAAATTTTCTCTGCCTTTTTGCCTTTCCTGTGGTCTCAGTATTTTTATTTTTAAATGCAATCCTTTGGATGGTTTCTGAGATGTGGCTCTCTTCAAGAAAAGGCTAAACTATGAAGTAGGTTTGACTGTCAACTTGTGTTGCCTTTCTGTGGCTTGTTTTGGAATTTTGGGGTTTTTTCTATACTAATTTAGTGACTGCTATACAAGACCAACTCTTGCTGGATGCAGGGAAAGATTATGGGAAGGTTAAATTTCAGAAACTTCGCTTGGAAGTCTTGTTTGAGTCCTGTGATTTCTTGAATTAAATTTCTCTCTAGGGCAGGAACTTTGTCCGTTACTGAACTGGAAGGAGCATCCTAATATGGAATTAGATACTCCAGGTGATACTGCCTGAAGCAAGGCATAAGCATTGTTTCTGTTGTCTCTTACAAATCATTAGTTTAATGGCACCAATAGATAGAACAGTGCTAAGCCTTTTCTGACAAAAGCAGTTCCTCTCAGATGTGCTCATTGAAAACGATTACTCATTTTCTAAAATGAGCATTATTAGTCAGAAAACTGCTTGTTATGAGTGAACTAACACGCAGTCTGTATTTCTAATACAGCAATACAACATAGAAATCAGTGATTGGATGCAGCCTGTCTTGATCAGCCAGGTGAAGAGGAAGAGAGGGAACAACATGCAAGGACCTGTGGCTCTGATTCCAGAGCTGTGCTCCCTAACAGGTACTGTAGTCTTTTTCCATATCAAGGCATCTGTCATACCATTATTCCTACTGAAACGGGGATTCTGACAGCAGCCTTTTGCCATTTGATGTTGCATAGTGTTTAGGTATGGTGTTCAGCATTGGCACACCGATAACTCATAGGTGGTAAAACTTCTGTTGAAAAAACAAATTTACTAGAAATTGATAATTTGGTATGATACACGTTTATGTATGTTTACTCTGACACACTCACTTAGCACTAGCAGAACCAAATAAAAAGAAGTTTAATTTTCATAGTCCTTAGTCTTAACTTTGACTCAGGAAAAGGCTTTGCTGTTCACAGGATTGACTGACAAGATGCGCAGTGATTTCAACATGATGAAGGACTTGGCCATTCACACACGGCTGCCCCCTGAGCAAAGGCAGAGAGAGATTGGGAGGCTTCTGACCTACATCCAAAAGTATGCCACCTTAACATCCTCTCTGCTCCTGTCTCATGAAAAATCCCTATAACAAAACTTTTGTGATCTTACTGGTTTTAAAAAAGAAAAATCAGCAAGAACAAATTTCTTACGTTTTTCATTTAAATCTTGTTTTTAAACAGAGATGACAATGTTCAGAAGGAACTCCGAAACTGGGGTTTAAGCTTTGATTACAAATCAGTGTCCTTTACAGGAAGAGTTGTTCAAGGAGAAAAGATCTTTCAATCAGGAAACATGGTAAATAATAAATCAGCTTCTAAAATCTTCTGGATCTCTCACTGATGAAACAAGTTTTTAAAGAAGGAAATAGTAGTTTTTGGGTTACAAGGGAAGGATAAAGAGGGATAACATTATACACAAGTCTTTGTCCAAGCAGGAGACTTGCAAACTTCTTAAACTGTTTCCAAGTTCTAGTTAGAAACCCTTGAAGGCACCCCATTCCAACAGTGTCTTCCTTGCCAAACAGTTCTTCTGTCCAGATGCACAGACTAGGAGGCTAGAGATGTTTCTAATTACTTTCCATTTATAAAAAAGGTACCTAGGCTTTCAGCTGAAAAGCCACTAGTGACTTCAGTTCAGTGGATAGAACACAGATAGTGTAGGTTCACTCACAGTGGCATGACCAGTATGAATAATGTAGATTTGAATTAAGTCAGAGCTTGTCATAAAACATGATATATTTACTCTGGACTGGAGATTTTTGTTTTGGATGGCTGCTAGGTAGAAAAGGGCATTTTGCACAGCTGCACAGATCAAGATCTTGTATTTGGTAAAGCCTTTTTAATTCCTGCTATTTAAAAGATCTGCTCTCTTCTTTACAATAATACTTTTCTTTCAAGCACTTAACTTATTAAAAAGAAAAATGGGATAACAATAAATACATCAAAAGCTATGTTTTTATAGCACAGAATCTGTGCAGCAAACAGTAACAACTTCATGGCTAAAAATCCCAATTATGTTTGGGTAATTAGGAATGAAGCATTTCAAGAGTATCATTTCTTAATAGAGCTAAAGCTTATTTTAAGTAAAGGAGCAGATAACTGTGAAGCCCTGTGTTGTAGGCAGAAGGATCACAGCCTGCTGTGGCCATGGCGGGAGGTGGGTGTGGTGCAGGTCGTTGTGCAGCTGCTGATTTGCTCTCTCTGGTGGCTGCAGTTCGATTACAACCCTCAGTTTGCTGACTGGACCAAGGAGACCAGAGGAGTTCCCCTGATCCGCGCCGTGCCTGTGGACAGCTGGCTGCTCATCTACACTCGCCGCAACTACGACGTGGCCAACACCCTGCTGCAGAGCCTCTTCAAGGTCACCCCATCCATGGGCATCAGGATGAACAAGCCAAACATGTGAGTGTCTTGGGAAAGCTGATGGAAAAGCTTTGTGGTGCCATGTTTAGGCTGCTCAATGAGGAGGGGGTGTAGTGTGTCACACAACCTTTATGAGATTTTTAATGAAACAAAGTTGCTTTCAGTGTGCAAGTTGTTCCGTTTTCTCTTGTGACTGACTTTTCCTACTCATAATTCTATTTCTGAGAGCTTTTTGCATGCCAAAACCAAGAAGTATTAGACAGTCATTGAACAAACTCTTCTCTTAGGAATATTTTCTTGCTGGCTTAGGATGTATTCTGATTCTGATCTCTTCTCATTGAAATATCCCCCCTTGAGTACCTGTGCTTGCCTTTAACTTTGAATTTCATTGTGTTTGGAAGCCTAAGTTGGAGGTGATTGCTTTTAGTCTCCAAAATGTGTAAATATTGTCTGTTTGTTAATAGCTATAAATGTGGCATTTCATGTACTGTTGATGCATAGTGACTTTTTATGCTTTTGCTGAAGTTTCAGTAGCTGTTGTTTTTTTTCTGTAAGCATTTTCTTTCTTTCTTTTCAGGATTGAAGTAGATGATAGAACAGAAGCTTATTTAAGGGTTTTACAGCAAAGGGTTACCCCTGACACAAACATAGTATGTATTTGAATCCATAATTTCAAATCATGTTAATCCCTGTAATTGGTGTTTAGTGGGATTTGCTCTCAGAAATACAACTCTGGGCTCCTGAGAATCCACTATGCACTTGCTCATCCTCCTGTGCAAACCTAAGACAAAGCATGGGTGTCCTTCTGGATAAGAGCCTTTGGTTCTGAAGTACAGACACTGAAACTTTGCACTTACTTCTTTCACTGTGAACATTTGAATATTTCTCTTGAGCACAGAAAGTTTTTCCTAAAGAACTCTTAGGTGCTGTATAAATCTGAGGATGCAGCTTCTTACAAAGATTTTTTTTTTCTTCAAAGGTAGTTTGTATTTTGTCCAGTTCCCGAAAGGATAAATACGATGCCATCAAGAAGTACTTGTGTACAGACTGTCCTGTCCCCAGTCAGTGCGTGCTTGCTCGCACTTTGAGCAAACCACAGACAATAATGACAGTGGCAACAAAAATTGCCTTACAAATGAACTGTAAAATGGGTGGAGAACTCTGGAGTGTGGAGATCCCAGTAAGTATATTTTTATAAATGATAACTAAATGGTAACTCATCTGGATCAGGCTTTATTTAAAGAGCAAGCCTTTTTCTCCAAGAAAGAAATTTGACTGTTCTTTGTGTAGTTTGTGTTGTGTCTGTGAGAAGAGGCATGAATTCATATAAAACACAGGGAAACATTTAACCATCTCCATGCCCTAATCCTGCTGTGTGATTGCCTTGCAGCTGAAGCAGGTGATGATTGTGGGCATTGATTGTTACCATGACACTGTCACTGGAAAGCAGTCCATTGCAGGCTTTGTCGCCAGCCTCAATCAATCAGTGACACGGTAAGATCGGTGTGCCAGAGGAAAAAAACCCAAAAATAATAAAAAACCCAACCTTTCCTTTGGCTGAAAAGTAGCTTGAATATGGTGGTCCATCAGGAAAATTCCAAATTGGTTTGCTGTAATTGTTAGTAAGAACTGTATTGTGAATTTCTTCCACTGCATCCCTTGAAGGAGTAGCCTTGTCCTTTTCCTACACTGCTCAGGAGAAGGGTCAAACGGTGGAGCTGGGATGAATGGAGGGCATCAGGCTGACAGGTTCTTTCCCCTTTTCAGTTAACTTGTGTGAAAGGCTTTTTTTGGTTGAGAGGAATTTTAGTCAAGCAAAGGCACTTTTACCATGGGAGGAATATTCTCATGGAGCCCCAACTCTTCCTTGGCTGCATTGACCCACAACACCCATAAAGACCATAAAGGTCATGGGCATTTTAAAAATAACTTCCTTGCAGTAAGCCTGGGAAATGCTTTGAAGGTCTCTTTTCTTTTATTCACAGGTGGTTCTCCCGCTGCGTTGTTCAGAGTCGTGGGCAAGAACTTGTGGATGGAATCAAAGCCTGCTTGCAAAGTAAGGGAAGGAGTTCTGCTCTCGTGGAGTCAGAGCTAAGAACTGACAATTCAGCTTCCTCAAAACACCTTCCTGGCTGCCTTGAGGGGAGGCATTACCATCTGTTGGATACCAACAGATTACACATTCAGTTATAAATATTGCTGAAAATTCATAGCATTTTGTATAAATCTTTCATTGATTCCCACCTTTCTTTGCAATAATGAAAAACTGCTTAGCAATGCACTTCCAAGAATGCTGTAAGGGAGTCTGATTTCCAGGAGGGCAGCTCCTGCAGTGGGAGAGGCCAGAGGAGCAGTGTCTCCTTGGGTCCTTTCTGTTTGTGTGCACAGCAAAGCAGAGTTCTTTCTGCAGGCACTACTTGTGCAGCATGGTGCTGACCTGTTCCACATTGCTGAAAGATTGAGGACCTTAGTTTTCCATCTTACTGCTGTTTTTCTGGGAATAAAAATCCATTTTTGTTTTGGAATGAATTGTCGTTACAACAAGTGGCTTTTACTCTTCTTTTTTAAGCTGCTCTCAAACACTGGTCCAAGTGGAATAAGAGTTTGCCCTCTCGTATTTTTGTGTATCGCGATGGTGTTGGAGATGGACAGCTCAATACTTTGGTTAATTATGAAGTGCCTCAATTTCTGGATTGCTTGAAGAGTATTGGTACTGACTACAGGTAAATCTGTTTCTACTTAGTTCTGTTTAGCTTCTGTTAATGGCCTTACCAAAATTACTTTTAAGACACAATGTTTTCTATAGAAAACAATGGGGTAGAGAATAGAAATCCAACCTGTGTTTAGAAGATCCCTTTTTGGTCCATTTTCTGCGTCTCAATAGAGTAAGTGGAAAGTTGGATTGGTGAAAAATAGTATGAGAGTTGCACCTCACCTAAAAATCCAAAGTTATGAACAATGTCTTATTTAATCTGAATCCATAAAGACTTGTATGTGAAATTAATGCTCTGGAACTCCAGCAGATCTGCTCCTGAAATACTCAGTGCAGTTTTCCAGGAGGGTATTGTTTTTTCCCTTTCTTTTAGTCCCAGGCTGACAGTGATTGTGGTGAAGAAGCGAGTGGGTGCCAGGTTCTTTGCTGAGATTGGAGGAGGACTCCGAAATCCACCCCCTGGCACTGTTGTGGATACAGTGGTTACCAGGCCAGAGTGGTGAGTTAGTGCACAGCCAACACTCCTTGTGCCTGATTGGATGGGAAATATATCCAATATTATTACATGGACCATGGGAGCAAGTAGAAATATACTTCCCACACTTCTGTGGCTCAGGGGGCTGGAGAAAATAAAGAATATAAGCTGAGTACATGTGCAGGGTGGTTGTCAGGAGGAAAAGTGGATATAATGAATAGCTAATATTGTTATGCTCTCAAGACCTGTTCCATATAAGATTATTCATCTTCCTCCAGGTCTCTCCAGCCCTTTCAGTAACAAACTTGGGGGTTTGCTTTTCCTCTCCCAGGTATGATTTCTTTATTGTGAGCCAGACAGTGAAGAATGGTTGTGTGGCACCAACTCACTACAATGTCATTTATGACACCAGCCAGCTGAAACCAGACCATGTGCAGCGCTTAACCTACAAACTCTGCCACATGTACTACAACTGGTCGGTGAGTTTCCTCTGGGCACTTACAGCCTGCAGCAAGGTGTCCTTAAAATACCCAGGCAGCTCCAAAAAGCCTGCAAGGATGCCTTGGGACCTAGAGTGGTTTGAGGACTAGGTGGTTTGTAATTACCTGATCTCTCTGAAGAGTACAGCAATCTTTATTCTCACTAGCAAATACTTGTTGTTTTGAGTATTGCTGCCAAATTCTGTGTCAAAAGCAAAATTGAAATGATCTCTTACCTGCAGAAATACTTACTCCTTTATGTGGAGGTGGGTCTGTGTTCCTGCATTTCCCTTGAGGCCTGTGTTCCACAGCAAGGTCAGCACGGGGTCAGCTCGTGCCTGAGGTGTGCTCAGCTCTGTCAGTTTAGCTCATAAATACCATTCATGACTGAACCCCTGGTCAACCTTCTGCAAGGCACTGAATGCAAACCTGGGGAGGAGGTGTAAGGAGGGGACTGCACCTGGGAAGTTTAAGGGTTTTTGCATCTGTTTCTCTCTTGTGTTGGGTGTATGTAAAGTTATTCTCCCAAATCAGCAACAGGGAATACAAATTTCACATTTGTGCAGACTTTGGAATTCCAGGGGTCTTTGTTACAGTGATTGCTTGCTTATTTGAATTACTTGAAAATAATAGCTTTTTTTTCTTTTTTCCCCTTTCTGCAGGGTATTATCAGAGTACCTGCTCCTTGCCAATATGCTCATAAACTGGCTTTCCTTGTTGGTCAGAGTATTCACAGAGAACCCAATCTGATGCTTTCAGACAGACTGTATTACCTCTGAAGTTGAGTTACCAGCCAAACCAAATAGTGTGTAGTTCTTCTCTAGGGAATGTAGAATTGTCTGGGCTTTTGGTTTAGTTTTGGTTTTTCATAAGATATGTGCACAGGATATGTGCAGTTGTGGAACTTATTTTCATAGTACCAGGGAAAAGCTTGAGATGGCTGATCTGCATTTTTAACAGGTGTCTGCTTGCTAGAGTAACTACAAATGTTAATTATTTTTGATAATTATTTACTAAAGTTTTTCTGTGATTATTCACAAAAGTGTATTGGTTGTTCTTATTTACATTTTGGGAAGCCTTACACAGAATTACTTCTTTCATGAAAGATAAGAGTTATGCAGACCAAAATCCAAACTTCTCCAGTAGCCCATTATCCTTCTAATTTTCAAAATGCTTCAATATTGTTGATTTCTTGTTTCTCTTGGCTCTTAAAATGAGGGCAAAATTTTGTCTCCTGAACTGTTTCATACCTTAAAAGGAGGTGATGGGATGTTGTTGGTTATCAAGGCTCTGTTGTAAGGCTGCACAGTGATGCAGAACCTCTGGAAGGGTTTGTAAGAATTGTCATTGTAAGGGATTTGCAAACCAACTGGAAAGTGCCTTGTGCTGCCTTGTGCTGCCCCAGGAGCAGAGCAGTGAGGTGAGCTGAGCAGGAAGGGCTGAGTGTGGCAGCTGCACCATTGGGATCACAGCTACTGCAGCACCTTGGTTTTCCACCCCTGCAGAGTTCTCTCCACCAAAGCTGATGGCTTTGACTAAACTTGAATGCTGCTGCAGCAGCTGGGAGACTTCAAATGGACTGTCCTGGTGATGTGCTTTTGCTTTGTCTTGTAACTTCATATTTACTACCCAGTGGGAGGAAATTGCTTTAGACAACTGCATGTTCAGCACTGAGAGGAGCTGGGCTGGTACTGTTTAACCACATGCTTGTTACATGAGAAAAATAATTTCCATCTAGGACTATCAATGCACTCAGAAGGTTTGGGGTTTTTTGATTTTGTAGTTCCAAGCAAGGGGAAGCAGCCCTGGTTTGTTCTTCGTGTCTGAGGTTTTCATTGCTAACTGTTCTGCAGCCCAGTTTGTGAAGCAAGAGCAGGTGGGGGATGGAAGTTGATTTCAGATTCCTGCAGTAGCAAAGTCATGTGGAAAACTCTGGATTAGTGCTGGTTTTCTTAAGCAACTTGTTGTGAACTTTGTTGCCTTTCTTTGTGAGGTTTAAATAAAGTTGTTGCTGTAATCCTTGCTGGTTTTAGCCTGTTACATGGATTTGCTGATGGACTTCACTGGGCTTTGGGCACAGAGGGACAATTGCTGGAGTAACTTTGCAACCATTTTTTATCTCAGGGAAGCTCCTGCAGTCTTGCACAGAGATGAGCCTTTCTTTATCCTACAGTAAACTTCAGCAGCCATTGACAATTCTGAAGAAAGGCTGACACAAGAAGCCAGCTGATACAGTGGATTTATGAAACATACTGCACTCTACAAAATATCAAATTATTTATTTATATAAAATATAATACACAACAATGTACACATGCACACACCCACAGAGTACTTTACCACAAATGTAGGCCGGTTATTTTCTTTAATTAAATGTTATCATCTAGCACACAGTATTTTACAGTAATTTACATTGTTATCTGAAGACACAATGGGGAAGCTTTGATCATTCATTTATAAACCTTCCATAAATTACAAAAAGAAAGGCAGTCTGAAAAGTATGTATAAACAGTAAAAACAATTTACAAATGGACAAGAATTACAAAATAGTAACAGCCAATGACTGCCATCAGTGTGTAAGATTGTTTTTCTCGATATGCCAATATTGCAATTCAGATTTGATTAGCCTGGTACAGCCTGGTTACTGGCTGTGGCTGTGTCTGCAACAGTTTGTCCTTTTACTTTAGATGGACTTTAGCTTGACTCTGACATCAGCAATATGAAAATGCCTTTTAACTTAGGACTGAACCTCCACAGAAGAAAAAACTTGGGGAGTAAAGGGGTTTTGGTGTGGAGTAGATTTTTTGCCAGTAGCTCAGAACCAGGAACTCCAAAACTGGAGTTGTGTGGTTGAAACTGGGTGAGTGAGGTTCTGAATAACTTACGCTGTGTGTGGTTTCAGTGGAGTGAAAATGTTGACAAATCAACACAAGGTTCTGGTTTTGGGGGTGAGGGGAAGCAAAAACGAAAAGGTAAGTGTTTAGCACAGCACTTCCAAACTCCCAGGAGTTACATCAGACATGGAATGGAGTCAGGAACATCTCACTCGATCTCAAATTACCGTTGTGGAGGGAAGATGAGACAGCTGAGTTCACAGTACATACAAAGTATACGCTGCATATTTATTAGACAGTACAAATCATTGTGCATTAATAAGGCAAAACATCAAGGCTGATTAAACTAGGAGTTTCAAGACCATTTTTGTTAATGATAATGATTAGACACAGTGGGGTGATCTCTCTGAACTAGCAATCTGTGAAGAGAGTTTTTTCCTCCCCACTCATCGTTTAAGGAGACTAAAGGCTGAGAATTTTCCAATGGAGTGGCAGGTGTTGAGTTGACTTCAAATAAAACCATGTTCTTCTGGTCTTAATCCCACAACTTTTTTTTTTTTTAGTTTTTTTAAAAAAGGTTTTTGCAACAACAAATCCACTTCCTTTTTTTCTTGCTGTTCTGATTAAGCAATTCACATGATTCTATTGATGTCAGAGTTAAAAACACAAAGGTCTGGTAAAGTACTGCATAGTCATGAAAGCCCTAGTTTTGACTTGGAAAAAAAAAAAAATACACAGACTGGAAGCTTTACAAGTTGTCCAGGAGCACATGACTCATTTCACTGCACCAAGCTTTTTCAGCAGTTTCTTGCCTTTGGAAAGCAGCCCCTTTTTCTTTTTCGAGGCCAAATCCCTGCCTCTCCCGGGACTACCAGAGCCCATCCTAGGTGACGGAGGTGACCCGGAATGGAGATGGACTGTGGGGGATGCTGCTCTCCGGGCTGTACCTGTATTCTCAGGAGGAACCTATTAGGTACATTGTTATCATTTATTCGATCTTTGAAAGCTTCAAAGCTATTAGCAGCAAGAAAGTTGGTAACATCACTTGTCCCATTACCCACTTAAGCAAAAGGGCTGGTTTCTTTCTTCTCTGGTTAAAATACTGCGTGGGTTTATGGAAAATACATCAATTTGGAGAAAAAATTTATAGACAATAGAAAACCCACCAATAAAGCCCTGTTTTGGTGATACCTTTTTAAAGGAAAAGTCAGATACACTTGCTTTGCCGTAATTCTGGCCATAAAAGCCACAAAACTGGCTTTGGTTTTACATTTCAGTACTCTGATAGTACCAAAATGGAGAGGGATACTTTTAGCTACAGATTTAAGAAAAATGAATTATTACGTGTTAATTACTACAGATTAGCAATCTATAGAAGCCAAACTCTTTCCAGAAGAAATTACTTAAAATGCTACATGATCACTTACTTTTTAATGTCCTTTAAATGCCTTTTCTTTAAAATTGGCTAGCAAACTTTATGTACAGATTACAGAAGATGGCACACTGGCTTAAAAAAAAAAAAAAAGGAAAAAGAAAAAGCTAAAATGAACCTTAATTGCAATCAAAGAAAGCTTAAAGACCCTGACTGCTTGATGTGTATGCTGCAGCTATGATGTTGTTAGATGACAGCATTCCTAAATATTTTGAACAGCTATTTTTTTTTTCAGTCATCAAAAGCACTTGGATGAAAATGCTAAAATTACTTATACTCAGCCTATCCTAACTACAGTGCCCAGTTGGCAAAATGGTTACTATCAATTAAGATGATATTTTCATAGTAGAATCCATGCTGTAGGGAGCCCTGCTAGCTCGTAATTCGAGTTAAAACATCAGCAATTTACTGGCTTGTTGTGCAACAGTGAGTTAAGCAAAGGGGCTTCAAGCCTACTTTGATTTTAAATCAAGGTCTAATTCTAATGAAAAAAAAAAACAAACCAAAACAAAACAACTTGGTAAAGCACCCCAACGTACACCTGAAGATACCAGATATTGAGTCTAATGCATTCATTCAATGAGCTGCATGTTTCAGGTCGAGACTTTTATTGCATTGGTAAACCAAACAGTTGCTAATATTGCAAACGTATTCTTGCTAGGAAAAATCCGAGTAAATTGTGCCATAGGAAGGGATTTTTTTCAGAAGTGTTGAACAGTTGGTCTTAGGCAAACTGGGGTATAATCGATTGTGGAAAACACATTTTAAGGCAGACAACTGAAGTAGCTATATTTGAGTGTAATGAGTTTCAAAACCAACTATACCCTTGTAAACTACCGTACGATCAGCGTGTGCTTCACTGGCATTTCTGTCAGGGTTGCAGCTGTTGTGCTTTTCTCGAGCTTGGAATTTTTACATCCCAGCTTGGCTAACAATGCAATATGCAGCTTGGTTTGTAGGGTAGTTAGACATCAAACTCTCCTCTCTATGTAAACATAAACATTGAGCTCGGGAAGAAATATGTTCCAAACGCTGACCTTCATCAAGTGAGGTCTAATTGACTTCTAAGGATTCCTGTTTTAAAGGATTTGTCTCCTAAGAAAGGATCTGATGTGGCTAGAGACAGTAAAGGCATTCAGCCTATTCTTCTGTGGCCAAGGGTTTTGGAGACATATTTCTTTTCTTTTCCCCCACAATTAAGTTTCAAGACTTGCATTAGATAGCCAGGTAGCTTTAATTGAAATCTCTATTGGTATCTTCAGTTGCTCACTTACGTGAAGGCTACATTGCCTTATTAAGGTGTGAAATGAACACTCTTCTTCTGTTTCCAAGCAGATGAGCAAAGAAATAAAAATATATATAAAATATATAATATATAAAAGTATTGCAGTGAAGAAACAAAACCAAAAATGAGATACTCTAAACATGATTAATTCTTTCATAAAAGGGAAGTCTCTGAGCAATTAACTATCGCCAGTTGGAACAGGAAGTTGTAAGGATTAAAAGATGACCACTGTGAGTCCATCAGCTGCAGTTACAGTTTGTACTTAGAGGAACACTGTACCAGTCCTTTGTGCACAAGAACTTTTTTAGTAAGAGCAGTTTAGAAGCTTTGGGAAATAACTATCACCAGGAAAGAGCTGCTCAAATTCAAATTATAATCAAGGTACTGTCATGACTGCAATGAAACAGTCAATTTAGTTTCTCCATTTACAAATGTAACGAGCTAGCGAAGGCTAAAGTCATTTCTCCTCCTGTTTTGTTTTATATATTTGAAAGATAATTTTAAACGGGCAAATGAATTTAAAAGTAATGTTAAAAGTAATGTCTAAATTATATATGAGACAGAATGGAATGGAAAATGAAAATTTAAGTTTTTCTTAGTGGGTTGCTTACCCTTTTCGCTTTCGATCGCACCGGGGTGTCGTGGTAGCGTGAAGGTGCATCGGAGAGAAAGACTTCAACATCGTCAGGCACTTCTTCAAGGAAGTTGGAAGGAACCAACCCCTTTTGTCCGTTAAGTTCCCCCTGCAGGGAGTGGAAGCTTCAGTGAGTGTTTAATTCAATCTCCTGTGGGCCCCAAGGAGGGGAGGGAATATTTCTGCTGTTCCAAAGCTGGTGAGGAAGAGGGAATTCCCCCGCAGGGGCCCTGGGGACTCAGAGCTCCCACCCTTTTCCATGCCCTGCCCTCCCCAGGCTGTCTGGGGCTGCTGGAGGTGACCTGGAGCACTGTGGGGTGACCCAGCAGAAACCAACTTACATAGTAAAATCCATCTTCATCAATCTCACCAAAGACGGTGATGATGTCCCCAGTGCAGAATGTCAGCTCAGCCTGCAGGGAAGAGCAGAGACAGGCAGGTGTTAGCCAGAGATTCACCTTTGCTCTATTAATAGTAAATCCACTAAGATTTCCCCCCACTCCTTCATGTTAAGACATTGGTGAAATCAAATTGATCTTTGAAAGCCAAATATTTTGGCTTTCAAAATATAAATATATTTTGCTTTATATTTTCAAAACATAAAGCACAACATTCCTGCACTGAACTGCCCTCGATTCTCTTCAATGAAAGCTTCATAATGGGCAGCTCTGCTCTCTGATCAGCGAACAGTGCTGGGCTCTTTTTAATTGTCTGCAGCTTAAATGTAATTAGGGTGGGGGTTTTTAATTACTTTTGATTTCCTCTGGTCATGGGAGAGAGAACAACAAAATCTTTGCAATACATCATCACAATGTATTTGATCTGTTGGCCAAACTATGTTCTTATATGCAACATACAAAGGAAACCAGAAAATAAAAATTCCCTACTATTTCTGACTGTGCTTTTTTGCTCACAGACTTTGGTTATATTCACAGGTACACACATATATTGCATAACATATATTCGTGGTTATTCGTAGCCATAGCTGACTTTATCAAGTGTTGAGCCACACTATAAAAAACCTCCAGAGGATACTCCTTGATTTTCTTTGAGCAAAACCCATAATCTACCTGTCCAGAAGCCATAAGCTTGCCATGCACATCTGCCCAAAGCCCCTGGGCCGATTTTGGCAGCTGTGAGCTCTGTCTGTGCTCTGCCCTGGGTGGGCAGCAGCAGCCCCAGCCCTGTCTCACCTCCACATCCACGTTGGGAGAGCTCTCCCGAGGGTCATAGTCGTACAGAGCCACCATCCTCCTGGTGCTCAGCGGCTGTCGGCCACCCCGCCGGCTTCTCTCTGCTCCAGCCGTGGCAAGGCAGGGAAGGAAGGAAAGCCACCAAAGTTATTGTGACAATGACAACATGGGCAACTCTTCCTCACCACCTTCTCCCAGCAGTGTGGGCATTTCTCCAGCTCAGGGATAGAAAGTCTCAGCTGACCAAACCTATTAACACAGATAAAGGGTGTGGAACCTCATACGTGCCAGAAATAATAATTAACAGTGGTTTGGCTCTTTTTGTTCCAAGCCACTGAGTCCTCAGCACACTGTGCACTCAGCACAGCAGATTCCAAAGCTCAGGGATCACTTTCCGTGCACAGGAATCTTTCAGGTGAGAAAACCCACTTTTTCTTTTAATCAGAAAAGAAAGTAACAAGCAGAGTGGTGAAGCTACAAGTCCCCTTTTGCAGCAAATGATAACAGCAAGATTAAATATTAGTTGTATAAAGTCATCCAGACACTGACACAGAATGTACCCCCTGGGGTAGTACATGACTGCAAAATTCAGATGTATCTCCACAAAATCAAAGTAGATCCGACCAAGCCAATAACACCCAGAAGTCTGAAGAGAAATCTGTGTTTTCTCTTACCGATTTTCTCAATGGGTGTGTTCAAAGGAAGAAAACCTTGTTTCAGGAGCTGATCCATCATCTCCTCATCATCTGCTTGTATCTCAGAGACCATATTGCAGGGGATAAGGCCAACTCTTGCACAGGTTTCTCCACGGTAAAACCCATCAGCATCTTTGTCCCCATAAACCTGACATTCAAAGAATGAACATATTGGTCATAAAGGTTTCAGCAGCTAGGAATTTCAGGGCAGGCTAAAGGGTTACTAAAGCATAGATGATGACTGCCATTTAGATGAGGAATTATGTTAGTTTTGGACTACTCTGACTTAAGTTATAAAACTGGAATTGTTACATTTATTTGAATTGTGACTTAAGATACATAAGCAGAATTTGGACTTGCTTTTTTTTGTTAGAAGTGAAAGGCACAAAAAGTGCATTAAAAATCATCCATTTCTCCCTGCGCTGAGCCAGAAGTATACTTGATGTTTATGGAATTATTATGACACTAACATTTGCAAAATTGAGCCAGTGTTATTTTGATTCAAACAACTTATATATAATCAAAAATGCTTATCTAATACATAATATACTTGATGTATAAGCTGTGCTATTGTCTTGTGAGAAAACATGACTTAAGGTGTAAAAAAAATACCCGAATGAAAAGCACATTCTTGCAAAGGGAAAGAAGCTCTTAAACAAATTCCTTTTTTTGGCATAAACCTTGTGGGTTAGGTACAGCTGTTTGTGTTAGTAACCAACCCAGCACCGTGGAAGGGTCAGGATTTCAACAGCTTAGGTTACAATTTTCTCTCAAAAATGGGTAATTTTCACGAGTGGGAATTTTTTCAGGTTCTGTTCAGATCGCACTCAAATCTCCATTACCCTTGGACTGCCAGCAGCTGCTCCTCCTGCCTCTCATTTCTGCAGCAGTTTGGATCCAGCAGGAAACACTCAGTGCTGCTGATCCCACAGAAATATCTGCTGCCTTTTCCAAACCACAGCAGCAAACTGAGCAAATCTGCCTTGCAGCTGCACAGGCAGGAGAGGAGGAAAGCTGGGAGGGAGGGAAAGCTGCAAGCCCTGGCAGACCCCAGCAATGGCCCTGGAACCTGGAACAGTCCAGTTTTTCCTGTGCCTTGGTTAAAGGAGCTCTGGAGATTTTACATCAGAAAAGGAAACAGAAATAACTGACTTGGGACTTGAGTAAAGCGAGCATCAGCTGGGAGTGTTGAGCATTTAGAAAATGCAGCAGCTCTGGTTTGCACCAAGGTACAACACCCAGCACTGCTGGGGCTCCTTCCCAGCAAGGACATCCTCTCTGGAGCAGATTTTCCTGCAGGGCTGGTGGCAATGGGCTTAGGGAGCTTCAGAGTCACTATTTTGGGCTTAACATAAATCTTTAATTAAGTCTGGCCCTAACCATCTACAGCAACTTTGAGATTTTTGCCCCTTTTGTAATTATTTTTAAGCCATTAGCACTGGATGCTTAGCTGCAGATCCAGTGAGATTTAAAGCCTCAACCTCTGGAGGCAAAAAACCCCCTTGGATTCTGATCCCACAGCTGCTTTTTCCCCAGGTTACCCTGTTTGAAAATTGTCATTTGTTTCCTTTGTTTTCAGACCTCACCTTAATGATCTGTCCTTCTTTAAATGGCAGCTCCTCTTCTGCAGCATCAGGATTTGGGGACATTGTCAGTGGATCATAGTCAAAGAGTGCAACAAATATTCGAGTAGAAAGATCTTCTGTGCCAGGATCTGTTTCAGATTCTTCATAAAGATCTGGAGAAAGATGGTCATGACCACCATAGCCATCTGTGAAAGCAAATTCAGAAAAGAACAATTCAATAATACAAGCTGGCTTCATCATCCAGCTACCCCAGTTGATATATGAAACATGTTTGGCATTTCAGTGAAAAAAGCCCCAAATCTCAATGCATGTCCTGTAAAGCTTGGTGGTTTTGTTTTTTTATTAATTAGCAAGATTCTAATTTCTTATTCTTCTGTTATTCTTTAATTAAAATGAAAATTAAAAAGAAACCCAAAGGAGTCATTGAAACAAACTTGTCTACTGTCTCACTACGAAAAAAATCCCATGTTTTAGCAGATAATAGGAAAGAAAGAACTTGGGTACAAAACTTGCTTTAAGTAGCCCAAACATAAACCAGGAATCTTTACCCCTGGGAAATAAAGGCTGCTTTCAGAGGAACAGGAAGAGGACATGAAAATCTAACATTGGTCACAGCATCACCCGAAAGCTGTTTGGTTCAGCAGCAAAAAGCTGTCAGGAGAAGCACAGGAGCCTCTCTGGAGCTGATTCTGCTCCACACCATTTCCCACCCAGTGTAACTCCATCGCCAGCAGTGAATTTATCCTGGTTTAGAGAGGATGTGACCCAAAGGCAAACTCTGCCCAGCCCTGCTACACTGCACAGCCTCACTGAGCTCTGCAGCTCTGAGAGTTCTCTGAGCTACATCGCAATATCAGCCACAAGACCCAAAGAATTCTGCCCACCAGGGGGACTCTGCTTTTAATTTACAGCTCAGGCATTCCAGGGTGAGTCTATGAAAAGGGAAAAATGTTTAGTATTTAAAAATAAAAGCCTTCCTAAAGGATCAGTCTCTTGCCTTCTGATAATCCCCATTTGTCACATCTCCAATTCACATCCAAGCCCTTGAGAACTGCCTGACTCTGCTCCCTTCTCCTCAGGACAATGCCTACAGGACTTGTTAAAATCAAAGCCCAGACAAGAGACAGGAACTGAGCAACCTTACATCTTGCTGGAGAGAATTTCCATCAATAGCTCACAAAACTTTCTGCATTTGTTTTCCATGTGTTTCCTGATTTTCAGTGTGAATGTTTCTCATTTGCTGCTTAGAGTGCAAGTTGGAACAGATGAGAATTTGTCCTCAGTGTCTTGATTCCATTACCCTTTCTGCACTACTTTTTGGATTTTCTGGAGTTCACCAGCATACAGATTAAGTCATCATTAAACCAGAACAGAGGTTACTGCCAGAAATATCAAATCTAGTAAATAAACGCAAATTCCACAAACTTGTCCATTTAACAGTTTCCATTTTCCCTGCTAAATTCCAAAAAGTAGTCAGGAGAATGGCAAGTGAATGCAAAATGAAGGCTGATGAACAGAAGGATGCATGGCTGAATGGCTACATTTATTTCACTGATCACAGGCCCACCTGCCAGCAGGTTCGTCCTTACCTAAGATTTAACACTATCTAAGCTTAACCAAGCTTTAAAAAGCTCCAGTAGCCACTAAATTTTGTGGAGAGACTCCCAGAAATGTCAGTGACTGCTGATCCAACCCATGGGACGCCCCAGATGCTCATTTAGGTTGAGATGTTTTCAGCCCATTTCACCCCATTTAAACTGAGAGCAGCCTGGCTCAAGCCAAATATTTGTTATTTCATTTTGAAGGATTTCCTTCCCAACTCTGAGGCTGCAAAGAACAGAAATGCACCAATGTGTCCAACTAACCCATGGAAGGAACCAACACTGGCCGAGACCTTTGTGGCACTGCACTGCCATGAGACCTTCGCCCTGCATGCTCCACCCTGTCAGGCCGTCCTGCAGAGGCTGGGTTACCTAAAAGCTAAAAAAACAACAGAAAAAAACAGCTTTGTGAGTTCCACGCTCGGCAACATCGTGGTTACACGGCTGGACATTGATCAGGTCAATCACATTTGGAAGCAGAAGCTCTAAAGGCAACTAAACTTAGTTTTTAACTGAAAGGTTAGCTGAAAAGCAAATACTGCTGCCTGGCAAACCTGCGAAAGAAAAAAATGGTTCCCTGATTGATGGCAGAGTTTTGTAACCAGCAGTCGCACGTCAGAACAAAAAAAAAAGAAAAGAATAATTTTTTGAAATATTCTTTTGCCTTTGTCGTTGCCGCTAGGGTGGCGATTTAGTGTCCTGAAGAGAAGCAGAGGCAGGCTGAGCTGCGCAGGCTGAGCTGCCCTGCCAGGCTGTGTGCAGCTCTGGAGATCCTCGTGGGCAGCAGGGCAGCAGGGCAGCAGGGCAGCTCCTCGTGGCTCGAGCACACTGAGCTTCCAGTGGCCCTCGATGACAAAGCTCTGAGGGTCAGTGACAGATGCAGAAGGGATGCAGAACCTCCTCTGGCGGCACAGCTGGCTCTGTTCACTAGGCTGGCAAGAAATGGTGCTATTTGGGGAGCTAAATGTGCTATTTCAGTGCTCTCCAGAGTTTATCGTGCAGTCACTGGGATTAATACAGCTTGGTCACCAGTTCTGGTGGGAGGAACTGGCAGGGATCATTTCAGCCCGAGCTGCAGGGAGGCTCAGAGAGCTGCAGCTCATATCTGCTCCCACGTGAAATCATCAGAATGGAGTTTCCACTCTGGGCTGTTGCAGAATGAGGGTAAAGAGCTTGCTTTGGTCTCTGGGGAGCCTAAGGATGCAAATCCCACCCATGGAGACTCTTGAACACCTCAGGGCCCAGAAATGCCAGCAGGCAAGATGGTGCAGAGGATCCTTGGCAGGTGTGGATAAGCCTGGCCTCTCCCTTTGGAAGCTCTGCCTGCATCCTCCTGCAGAGATGCAGTCTGCAACTTCAAAGGCAACAAGAGATGCTAAAAAGGACAGCAAGGGAGTGACAGAGTAGAGGGAAGGCAGAAAATGAAAATATGATGAAGTTGTGACTCCATGAATCTGGGTCACTGTCACACTGGGGGAGAATCTTGGTTCTTGTCTTGAGATGTTCCATGATAAAGAGCACATTCTGAAAATTCTGGGAATGAGATGAATAAAAACAACACAATGGAATGAAATCCTCAACAATAATTTAAAAATTAAAAAAACAACAACAACAAAAAAAAAACCTGATGAAACAATTGTCCAGTTAAAAATGCAGCTTTTTTTTTTTTTTAAGCAACATTCAGATGGGCAAAATAAAGAAAAGCAATCTTTTGGAAAAATTATAGTTCAGCTAACCCTTAATTAAAATTTAGATTCAGTTGTCCTTTAATAAAAGCAGCCATTATTGTAATTTGTTCTGTGGGGAAATCATTGTAAAGCAAATTAATTTGATTTCAGCATGACACAAAAGAGGACCATAAATGAAAACGCAGAGTAATAAACAAAAATGAATGGGGGGGAAAAAAAGGGGGGGTAAAATGTAGCAGATGGGTCCAAAGATGGACTTTAAAAATCAATTTGGGGGGGAAAAAAAGGAAAAAAGAACCTAAAAAATAAAGAACAAAAAATAAAGAGAATAAAGAGAACAGACTGATTTGGCAAGCAGATGTTAGAAGGAAGATATTTCACACACCAGAGAGTCTTGTGCATCTCTGTGCGATGGCTTTGCAAGGC
Source organism: Grantiella picta (assembly GCA_013397955.1). Lineage (NCBI taxonomy): Eukaryota > Metazoa > Chordata > Aves > Passeriformes > Meliphagidae > Grantiella > Grantiella picta. Next base: position 462,753 of record VZRM01004347.1, on the reverse strand, counting down.
CAGCAGCTGCCCTAGAGCCAGCTGCCTTTGGGTCGCTCCTCCAGCCTCCCTGCACCTCTTCGTTAGCCAAACGATCTGCTCTAGGGCATTTCTGCATTTCGTGCTTCCTCTCGTGACTGGGCTTGCTCTGTTCGCTCCTGGGCTCGGCCAGCGGAGCCCCAAACTCCCCGAAATCCTCCTCGATGCTGCTCTGCCTGGTGAGGGTTTTCCTGCGCCCCAGTAGCGGCCGAGCGCTCCTCCTGCAGCCGCAGGGAGCCGGCTGGGCGCAGCAGCTGCAGCAGGGAGTTGCATCCCAGGGCTGTCTGAAGCTGAACCTGCACTCCTCCTCCTCGCTGCCGCAGTCCAGCCCGCTGTCCGGGCTGCGCGACAGGGAGCGGCTGGATCTCCATCCCTTCTCCTCCGCCCAGAACTCCTCCAGGCCCGCCGTCCTGGGCTTGGCTGGCAGCCACGGGCTGTGCTGCTGCTGCTCTTGATTGTAGGGCCTGGATGCTCGGGGGTCTCGAGCTATTCGGGGGTTCTTTTTGTAGGGCATACCTAAACCCTGCTTGTAGAGCAGCTCAGAGTATTCGCCATCCTCTTCGGCCACTTCCGGAATACTGAAAAGCCTTTTACTGTGGTGGATCTGCTGGGAAAAGTCAGGCTGTTCCCAAAAAGTGGCTTCAGTGGTCTTATTCTTATCGTACTCCTTAAGATTATGTAATGTTAGAAACCGGACGGGGAACGAATAGCATGTGACAAAAATAAAATGGGAGGGGAAAGGGAGAAGAAAAGAAAAATAAAGACATAATTAGTTTTAGAGCAATGGCAAACGTAAGACATGCAGCTTATATAGTGAAAAGGATGTCGTGATTTGAATGAGAATCTGTGGGAAATAAAGACGTGATTAGGAAGTTGCTGGATGTCAGATACAACATGAGAGGTTGGTGCAAACAACTGAGTGGTGCCCTTAACAAGAATAAACTCATGAGTTTGAAAGAGTAATGAAAGCCACACAGAGGCTCCAGCATGGTGAGAACGGCACTAAAACACCTTCCCTGCTCCATGCCAAACTGCCATTTAATGTTCTTTGTGACCAGAGCCCACATCTGAGAATGACAACTCTGTCCTCTCAAGCTTTCTTGTTTTGCATCTGTCAGAGCATCCTGTATGAGAAGTAAATATCTTCAGTCTCCTGCCAGAGGAGAGCAATCCTGCAGACATCACTAAAGGAGTTCTGGTTTCCCTTCTAGAATTCTAAAAAACTTGCACCATTTTGAAGCTTGGCTTTCATGGGAAGACTGGGATCAGGATGCTCTCTGGTGTCACTTGCTCTGCACTGCCATCAAATCTCTCACCATAATCTCCCACCTGCTCCATAAAACCAGTATTTGAAAATCAGCCTGTTTTCAGGTGCAGAAGTAAAGGTCTCTGTTTATGCCAGAAGCAGGTAAAACTATCCCAGCCTGGGTAAAATAAGCATTCTGGACACACCAGATATATTTTGCAATTTTCCTTGTCCATTTCCACAAAACACAGGTTGTTGGTCTGACAAAGAATCCTAAGAGCCTCTGCTGGACCCTGAGAAGAGAGCAGAGCACAGAGCGCAGGAGGTGCTGGTTGTGCCTGACAGGTTCAGGGATTCCTCACCAGGAGATCATCTCTCCTCGTGCCTAATGCCAGCTCAGGGAGAGCTCTGCACTGACAGCACCCAGAAATAACGCCAGGATCATCTCACAGGAGATTGCAGCAACATCTCCCTCTGAGTGCTCTAAACTTAGCTGGGTTGGGGTGCTGTCTCCTTTCAGGCACTGAGAACTTTCTAAGTTACTTTATGACCATTTCACCTATTTTCATTTGTGTTTAAAATGCACTTTGCACTTGTGAAACTTGAGACAAACTGCCAGAGAAGTGGAAAAAAGGTCAGTAAGTATGATCAATCGTAGTTTTGATAGATTACTACACCAAGAGAAGCCTGCAAACCTTATCAGATCAAAAATTATTACTACCCCAATTAAGGCTCTGGAACTTTCTCAGTATCAACATTGGCAATACTGATTTAAATCCAAGAAGTAAATACACCTTCTGATGCATAAAGAACCACAACAGTCTAGGGATAATTCCACTTCCCATCATGCAGAAGGATTTCAGTTTCAACCTTCATGTTGGTGCAGTAATAGAAACACTGATAACCTCTTTTGAAAAGGTACTTGTCTCACTCCAGACAGCACCAGAATAAAAGGACTGAATTTATAGCACACGAAAGCAGTTATAATAACGGTCAGAATTCTAGCATACATGAGAAAATAGTATTGATTTTAGTTAAATAACAGCCGACTAAAAAAAGAAATTGACCTGTGGGTTTGTGCTTTCTAAGAAAACACAGTTCGTGTAATTACTACAAACATGAAGATGCAAATACAATTTACATGTACAACTATAATATGGGAAATATATAAACATATTGGTTTGTTTAGTATCCTACATATGCTTTAGTTGTTATACTAAAGTTGTCTTTCATAACGAATATTCCCATATCAAAGCAATATTTCTGAAAGATATTTCCTACTCTCTCTGGTGATCCCCTAATAATGAGCACAGGAGTTCTGATAAAGCATCAATCAAACAAAGCTGAAACATCTCCCTTTCTTACAAGAACGCTTTAAAGCCTGTGAAGGGATGGGATTAGCCCTGGATTCATGGACAAATCACTGAGACATGAAAAACATCAGCTGTTTTGTAAGTTTTTATAAATCTCGCTCAGAAACAACTCATTTTCAGGGTAGCACACGCAGTATGTCTTCACACAGACATGGGGAAGTCCCCAGATGCAGAACAGAAATTGAAACTGCAACAATTCCATACAGGAAAATAGTCAATTAGCGAAAAGTTTGGCTATCAAATAATGAAAAAGATAAAGCAATAAATGCATTAAAGTATAAATGCACTAAAGCAGCCCAGTTCCCGGTCTGCAGGACAGTGTGAGTTTTGATGGTCTGCAGAGACATCCCTGACTATAGAAATGCTCATAAGGCACAATCGAGGAGGAGGGGAAGCCCCACTGACCTTGAGCGTGCCGTGGGAGGTCAGGCTGACTCTCCTCCTGCCGCCCTCGTCCAGCTGCATCTCCGAGTAGAGCTCCTCCTCGTCCTCCTCCAGGATGTCGGACAGGTCGGAGCCGCGGCTGCTCTCCGTGTGGTACTCATCGTGGGAGTAGTGAGGCTGAGGGACAGGGGAGCACAGAAACCTCAGTGCCCCTGGAGCTGAGAATCCTTGGGCAACACCCAGGGCTAGAGCATTTCCTGCTGGGAATGTCACCCTGGCACCCTCAGCAGGTATATCACACAACCTGGGCTCTGTTCTGCTGGAGGAATTTTGTTTTGCCCACTTATGATCATAATTCAAGAAATCCGATCTTCATCCCAGCTGATACAAGAAAGGATATCTCCATTCACAGCACCAAATCTAGTTTTAGTCTTGATTAAATTGCCCTTATTAAAGCGGTACTTCATGCATCAATGGACTTGCTGACCAAATTGTAGAAGCCTTAGGATAATTCACATATCATCTGTTCTTCACAGCTGTTTGCTACATCACAGTATCATTTAAAAGTGATCAGCATTTTATTCTTGCAGGATATTACCACCATTGTATGCTACAGAGAGATGATGGCATTTGAAGCTTTAATTCTCTTAAACAATGTGGGAATAGACTGGCTAAAATCACTGTTGTCTTTTAAAATAAGTCCAATTATTTAAAGCTCCTGTAATTTTTCTATTATGTGGAAAATAAGGAGGGAGAAGTATATCCTGCTGAAGTGCTAATGTTAAATAGGAGTGGCCTCTTTTACACAATCTGATCATAAACAAAACTCATTGTATTTCCAAGGACAAATTTCAAAACAGAGTCATCTGACTGTCAGATTGCAGTCAAGTACTTGAAAAATCAAATATTCTAGAGGTACCAGAATGCATGAAATTACTGCATTTGTTCCCTCAGTGATTCTAATGAAGAAATCCTTTCTGTGGTAGCAGATCAATTCCCAGAGCTGTGTAATCACTGTTATCAATCAATCCCAGCAATCAGAAGAAAACTACAATAAGCAATTTCTCCAAAGTGAAGATGAATTTGCCCTCCAACTACAAGAGACAATTTATCCTCTTTTATTTCTTTGTTCTGGAGCCTCAGAGATTGTTGGGCAGAGCCTTTGGTAGCAATTCCCAGGGCAAAGCCCATAAATGTCTTCAGAATCATTATATAGGATCATCTTGGACAAAAAGCCACTTTTCCCCCAACAAACCAAGCAGTAAGTGATGATCAAGTGATGAACAATGCAAATAAGGAACTAAATCACCCCCACACCTTCTGTGAGCACAGTGACATGTATGGTAAACGTGGGAATCCCTGCTCATGAAGATTGAACCAAATCAAATCCCAGAGCCAAACCCCAGACCACTGGAAATTTGCAGCACTCGTTTCCTGCTGAACCCTCGATACAGTAACAAAACCAGGCTACCTACTTGCTTCCCAAGCTCTGATCCCTTCAGGAAATCATCCACCGAAGCTCCCCGGCGCTTGACCTTGGGGGAGTCATAGCCATCCTCCTCCTCGTCCGAGTTGGCATACTGGGCTGAGCTCCTCTCGCTAAAAACGCTCCTCCTCTCCATCTGACAAAGCAACAAAAACACCAAACTGTGAGGCAAACTCGTTCTGCATCCAGGGACAGAAATGGCAAACGTGGAGACTCCAGCACACAACGTTTAAATGCACTCGTGGTTTAAAGCACTCTTAGCTTCCCCTGGCTGGAACTTGTAAGGAGCTTTTCAAGAATTTTTTTGCCTGTTGTGTTAGCCTCGCTCATCAACAACTACCTGATTCCATGAGATCACAGCTCAGCTGCTAGCTTTCCTCCCAGCACCACTTATCAAAGTTCTCAGTGCTCTGCAGTCACAGGCTGCTAACAAAGACTTCATTTCCCCTTGGCAGAGTCAGTGCATGACTGAGCCACAACAGCATTTTTTACCTCAATATAAAAAAAGCACCAGAATGAGACTTTGGGCTCTTCCTGTGCTCCGAGGCCTCTTGGCTCAGTAATTCCTGCTCTCCTGGCAGTGCCCAGCAGCCCCCAACAGGCTGGGGCAGGACAGGAGGCACAGAGCTGCTGCAGCACTCATCACAAGAGAAGAATCTGCACCACAGGAGACCAAACAGGACAAGTATCACTGTCAGGATTTGATTTAATTTATAACGAATTCATCTATAAACTTCTCTCCAGATTCCTGAATTAAACATTTCAAGCATCACTTAAACTAATGTAATCAAATGTGGTTCAGAGCACATGTTATGTCAGCAATTTTCCAAACCAGAAAAAGTATTTCTGTTCTCTTTCCCTACGTGGTTCTTAAATCAACTTTCACCTCATAGAGGCAAAGAAACCAATTCCCTTTTCTCCCTCTACGACATTTATTCCAGTCCTCATTGTTCATAAACAAAAGGAAGATACATACACATATATATGTATTATACACATGCATACATATGTATTTGTCAGACCTTATTGATCCAGAATTACTCAGGTTCTCAAAAGATGGCTCAATTTACCCACTGGATCAAATGCATCCCAAAACAGGAACAGTCAATAACTGGGGCTGTTCAGACATGTGCAAATGGTCAAAATTAATGGAGTTATTTTGGAGATAGAATGAGAGACCAAAAACTCTAAATAAATGATGATTGCTAGATGAAGGACCAAGAAAATGTATGAAATAAGTGACACCTCAGCTTGCAAGAAGTAACCGACAGTTGTGAGCAGCTTGTGATGAGAAAGTAACTGCCCAGGGCACTGGGAGTATTTAAATATTGCATATTTGTGTGGAAAACCCAGAGTGTGTTGTCAGGGTGCATCCACATCAGCTGTGCTGACCCGAGAGCCTCAAATGGGGGATTTAAATTAACTCACACACATCTGAGTCAGCTGCAGCTGCAAAAATCTGTGGAAATGCAGCACTCGGATAAAAATGTAAAATTTCCTGCAGATCCATGACAGCAGATATAGGGGGGCTTTGTTAGCCCAGAATTTTAGCACACTGCTTCTCAAACTACAGATCTGCAGAGTTTACGATCCATTAAAGCACAGGACGGAAAAATCCGTGATGGGCAGTGCCACAATGAACAAGCCCAGCCCAAAAAAGCCTGAAAGAGGTTTGCCTTTACCCTGTTGCTCTCTGCCACTCTCTGTGCAGCTTCTCTGGCCATGGCTTTAGCGACAGTGTTGGGGACAGGAGTGCCTTGGGGCTGGGGCAGGATCCTGTTGGGGGATGGAGACCTCCTGCCCTGCGGCGGGCCGTGGAAGTGGGGTGGCTCCAGCATGTGGCCGTGGGCAGGGGACAGCGAGCGAGTCTGCTCCCACGACTCATCCCTCCTCACATGTGGGCCGAGGTGTTCTTCTTTGGTTTCTGGGGCTCCGGCACTTGCTAATGGCTTAGGTTTGGGAGCAGTTCTGGGGTGAGGGGGTGGAGGCACCAGCAGGTCCAATGGAATGGCAGCAGCACAAGAGTCCACGGAGTCCCCCTGTGCAGAGAGAGTCCTGACGGTCACCTCCCGAGCGTCCAGGCTGCGCAGCCGCAGCAGCTCCACCTGCGTGCTCTCTGCTGCTGGGAAGATCACCTCTGCCACCTGAGCGAGGGCAAAAACAGCCTCTGGTGAGACCAAACCGTGTCCTCCCCTCCCCTCAGCCCCGCAGGGGTACTGACTGCAAAGGCTTTCCAGAGTGGGCTGGGGCCAGCACAGGGTGAGCTGAGAGAGCCACACCAGGGCTCCACACCACTGATATCCCTGTGGCCAGCATAAGGTGGGCTGCAGGAGCCACACCAGGGCTCCACACCGCTGATATCCCTGTGGCCAGCACAGGGTGGGCTGAGAGAGCCATACCAGGGCTCCACACCACTGATATCCCTGTGGCCAGCACAGGGTGGGCTGCAGGAGCCACACCAGGGCTCCACACCACTGACCCCACCAGCTTTAACCCTTCCCACCCCTTTGGCAAAGCTGCTTCTAGAAAGAGAGCAAGTCATGCCCAAAGGGAAGAGCAGGGCGTGCTGACAGCTCAGCAGCTCCTGCACACACTGCAGGTGATCAGATGGACATCCAGGGCTGTCCCATCTCCCTGCCAGCTGAAGTGGCCCCAAGGCACACGGCAGTGCTACTGCCCAGCCCCTGCAGCAGCAAGGGGAACTCACCCGCTGCCCTTTGGCATAAACACCGTAACCGGTGACGCTGGCGCCGTGCGATGTCCCTGTGGCTGTCAGAGTCGGGGGCTTCCAGGACACCTGGACAGTCCCTGGCGTGGACCCAGCGCGGACAGCAACCTCTTGAGGTGGAGCTGGAGGACCTAAGGGACATGGGACTGTCACTCTCGAGCCTCAGATCAGTGAGCTGAGGTGCCATGTGGGCTGCAAGATGAAAGTTCAGTGTTTTCCACCAGCAGCATGCTGGTTAAAGGACAACAGATCTTTTCTCTGCACTGAATTAAAAAATACACCCACTAACCTCTGAAGACATTTAGAGTATGTCAGTGTAATAGCACACCAAATACCTCCTTAATTAAAAGGCATTACCCTACTATAAATAGCTCTACTTTGGCCAGAAAGCCAAAGTAAAAATATCACGGAGATTATTAGTTCATGAATTTTTCAAGAATCCTGTTGTGTTAATTGAACAGAGTCTCCTGCTAGAATGTGTGAAGAGCAGAACTGAGCTGCAGGAGCAGCCAGGGGAACACAGAGCTTGGCTGCTGCAATTGCTGCTCCCAGGGAGCTCAGCACTACCAACTCTTGCTCATCCAAAAAGGCTACAAGTGCTTTAACTCTGTGCAGGATATGTGCAAATATCACACAAGATTATGGCAAACTGCCAGGGCATTTCCCTGCTTTGTTCTCACCGAATTTCATCCTCTAGTGGACATGGAAATAAAATCATGCTCATGGTCAGGACAGCACAGGCACAACGGGAAATTTCTGCTTATACCATCCCTGCATCTATAAAGTATTTTTAACCTGCAAGTTGAAAGTATGCAAATTGAGCTAAGACTATTCTTGGCCAAGATGGATTTTGGTTCAAGAATGAATTTCAGCTTTCCTGATCATCCTGTTTTATTGACAGCCAGCATTCCCAGCCCAGCAAGGCTGCTCAGCTCACAAGAAAAAAAGCATCTGATCCAACCCAGCATCTTGTCAATGACAATGACATTAATCTGCTCCTGCAGGAGAAGTCACCTTCCTTTTTATTCTCCCAAACCTAAACAATCCCCAGGGAGTTTGTCTCGACCTTCAAAGGCCATGGCAGAGATAGGTTTAATAAAGTGCAATGCCCGAGGCTCAGCATGGTTTCTACTTCCCCCCAGCATTAAAGGGGAAATTATTCCCAATGATTTTGGATGGTTTTGGTCATCAACATAAATATTGGTTTTGGAATTCTGTTACACTTTGCTCCTCGTGGTTTTTTTTTTGTTTTTTTTACATAAATTAGCTCCAAAAACCACAGCAGTTCCACTGGTCCTGATCTTGTACTTCTTGCTATTTTCAGAACAAAGGTGCTCCGGGTGAAATAAAGCAGTGGGGAAGATCCTGGGATCTCTGGGTCTGAAAGCTGAGGCTTCACTGCACTTCAGCTCCTGAGCAGAGAGAGAAGCTCAGGCATTGCTCAGCAGGCTCCACAACTAGAGGGAGATGCAGCACGGGAAGAGCTTGGCTGGAATAAACCCAAATTCCAAAGGCCTTTCCTAAATAGCAAAGGTGAAATAAGTTCAAACCACTCCCTCAGGACACATCCCAAGTTTGAAATGCTCCCCTCCTAGCAGGTTCCACAACAGCACTACACTCAGCCCATGGAAATGATCCCAGACAGAAGAGTAAATGTGTGAGCTGACATTTCCACCGAAATTAAAAATTGTAAGCATCAAAATAGGAGAAACAGAAGCTTAACTGTCCCTTGTTACTTCAACATTCTTAAATAATGGGAAATGACTGGCAACACTTACCAACACTCCTAATGTAAAAGCCAGGTGGGAAAAAAACTCAGACTTTCCAAAACAACAAATTTTTTGACTTTATAAATTCAAATTGCACAATGTGATTACAACTTCACAACCAAAGCACACTCACATCCCCTTGATGATTCTGTGATTACTTTATCTAGTGTTTCCAGAGAAATTTACCCAGAGAGTTTTGGGCTAGGGAGGAAAATACCAAACCTGCTGGCAATGTAGAAAATTCCACAAAGGCTTCCTTCTTTTCTCGCTGTTCCAAGGGAAGCTGCCAGGGCATCTGATGGGGCTTTGCCATGACCTTCACCTTGTAGGCCATGTTGGGCTTCAAATTAAAAAAATGGTACTTATAGCTAGCAGCCTTGACGATGTCAAACTCCTCCTCGTTGAGAAAGATGACATGGCTGTAATTACTGTTCGTGGGGAGCCAGGAGAGCTCGGCAGAGATCTGGGTGATGTTGTCCACACGCAGGTTGGAGGGAGCCACGATGACATCCTTCCCCACGAGCAGAGTGCACTGCAGCTCGTCCGAGTTGCCCTTGTTGGTGATGCTCTGGATGGAGATCCTGTAGGTGCAGCTGGAGATGTTGAGCTTCTCTATCAGAGCTTTCGTTCTGCTGCCCAGGGCGACGTTCATGCGGATCTCCCTGTCCACCAGCACGTTGTAGCTGCTGACGGTTCCCCAGCCGGGGGGCACGACTGGGGGCTCCCAGCCCACAATGACACTTTTGGCTAGTTGTTTGATAAGGGTGATTTTTCTAGGATAAGGCACGATGTCTTCTCCAATCTCGTCGATGTTCACATCCAGAGTCCCTGCGCCGTTGCTGAGCACGCTGGAGTCGATGTGGCTCGGGGGGCTGATCTCTAGCAGATCTCCTTCCAGAGTGGGACCTGAACGGTTGATAAAGTTCTGATCCTGCTCGCTGCTCAGTGTGCTCGACAACCTCGTCTCGTTGTCTTGGACAAAATCCACAAAGTTGGAAGGGACCAGTCCTCTCTGTCCATCCAGGAGTTCTCCTGGTGAGAAAGAGCAATGCCATTAAAATCCTGTTCTATGAAGAATACCTGTTTCACGTCAGTGCCTTGAGAGGGACAAGGTAAGGAGCAAGGGACGAGTGAAAATGTGCATAAACAACATCCCCAGCTTGAGAACATAAAGGCTTAGTGAGGGAAATACCAGAACTGCCAGCAAGCCTTTTTTCAACTCAAATCTTGCCAGTAGGAAAAGCTGACACTATAAAATATCTTATAATTAGCTTTGCCTGCAAGGAGAGGCTCTGCTGGTGCAGAAACTCTTTTAATTAACACAGCGATGATAAAGCTAATTTTAGTAACTGATTTCGGAGTAGACGAAGGGAAGAACTTGGAGCGTGTTTGACAGACGAGCTGATTCCAATCTGCATGAATTAGCATGAATCCAGGGATTAAAAAGAAGAATACCTTCATAGAAGCCATCCTCGTCCATATCTCCGTAGACATAAAGGTACTTTCCTGCCGTGAGAGGGAGCTCAGCCTCTGGGTTTTCGTTTGGTCCATCGAAAGGGTTGTAGCTGTGGGAGCAAAGCACAGGGCTGGCAGGATTTCCCTCTGTGCTTCCCTTTCAGACCCATTCTGAGCTCAGTCTGTGCTGTGATGTGCACCACCCACTGCCCCTCAGGGGCTTTGCCCTGAAACCTCATCCTGTCCTGCACAATTCACTCACACACTGCTCACTTGGAACACACTGGCCAAAATTCCCTTCATTTTTTAAAGTGGATTAAAGCAAACTCAGTTGTGGGGGTCTTTTCCAGCTTCTGTATTCAATTTGTTTGATATGTTTTATGTTCTACAGCACAAGTTTATTAAATTTCTACAGAGCCAAGGTAAAAGAAGACAAAAACAGAGAGAGAAGCTACTGAGAGCCAAAAAGTACTTATAAAGTACTAAAATCCATCCTGAAATTCCATCCTGAATTCCATCCTGAAAGAAATTTAGTCACTGAAATTTTTATGACAGAGCTTTATAGCTGAAATTTTAATGTGCAAAGCAGGGATGGAATTCAAATCTTTTCTTGCCTGAAACAGTAGTTTATAAGAACAGATGGAGACATCCTCCCCAAAGCAGGAGGTGCCATGAACCTGCTTTGGACACTGAAGGATGGAAATGCAGGGCAAAGTGAGGAGCCAAGCCATGCTCAGCCCTCGGACCACCAGACACAGCAATTCAGTGATTCAGAATCCAGTGATGAATAAAGGGAAGCCAAGCTGGTGCTGAATAGTACAGCTGTGTGTAATATTATGTTGTATCTGTAATGAGAAGGGGGTTTTACCTATAACGGGCAATGCAAAGATGGACTTTCCCAGAATATCTCTGCTTTGAGGTATTGGAATTCTGATCATTATCCATCTGTAGAGGGGGAGAAAAAAGAGAATGTGATTTCAAAAAAAGATGTATGAACAGTTTTGCTGACAGGTGATATAAATCAGTGAACACACAATATTAATGAAAAAGAATTAAATTCTATCATGGAACACAACTGCTAATTTTTCTTAGAATGGCAGACTCCAGGGACTGAGTACTTCAGACAAAGGCTGAGTTTAGAACTGGTGCAAGTGTCAGCTTCCAAACCCTTGGAAACAATGAGAATCACCCAAAATATACCCCCTGCCAATCCAATCCAATCCAATCCAATCCAATCCAATCCAATCCAATCCAATCCAATCCAATCCAATCCAATCCAATCCAACCCAACCCAACCCAATCCAACCCAACCCAACCCACAGCATCTGTTGAATGCCAACCTTTCCACCAACTGAAAGAAATAACATATTTTCTTCTGAATTTAACATTGCATTTAATACAATCCTGCAAAGCCACACATTCATTCTATTACAAATCTTACCTACAAAGCCTGGAGATTTAATTGTGGTGTTGAATCAACACAGGCTCTGCCCATGTTAGCTCTGCACAAAGTCTCTCACTGGTAAAACAGTAATTTCTGTTATCCTTCAAGCTAATAGAGATTTTTAAGTGAGAGATGAACTTCCCTCCACTTATTGTAGAGTTTGCTGTGAGCCATTTCAGAAAAAATTACCAACTTTTTCCTTGAGTTTGAGAGAACTTTAATTAAAGTAGGATTACTGGGTTAATAGTGGGATCAAAAAAATTGACCAAAATTTTACAATCCAATCATGGTTATTCTAGAAGGCCTTTTTAATAGGAACAACCAGGGCAGTTGCAAATACATTTTTTGCAAAGCATCACCTATTTATTTATTTATTTATTTCAGACTTCCCAGCTCCATTTTCAGATTTCATTCATACACTCTCCCTTGGGTCTGGATATCTCTAAAAAGGAATGGAGCTTAATTTCTGTGAGCTTGCATAATGTAAGTATGTATCACATAATTACACTCTAGAAGGCACAAAACGTACAATTCTGCAAAAGAGGGCTTGACATTCTCAGTGAGAGATAACTCAAAAATAATAGAAAAAGGGAATTAAATTTGACGTGTGCTTCTCCTGTTCCTTGCTGTTAGTTCTGCTTCCCTAAGTCTCCTTGCTAAGCTGTTTTTTCTGTGGCCTCTTCAAAAAGCAGTGAATGTTGCCACTTTCCAGTAATGCTGCTACACAAATATACACAAATATTTCTTGTGGATAATCCTCAGATATGCCCATGGAATTCCCACTGTACAAGAATCTAATATTCCGTTGAGTATCCCCAGGCTTGTGATCCATTTAGAAACATTTTGATTTTATCAACTTCCACAAGCTCAGCAGCAATGAATTTATATTCGTTGCTAAGTACAAAGATAGAAAATGTGGACACAGGTGCATTTGATTTACTCCTGTAAAGATCAGGAGAGGGATTTCTTAAAATTTGGATGTGAAGATCATTTTGATCCGAGGATAATTTCCTCGTGGCTATCTGCCCATATAAACCAGGCTATTTAATGGAAAATAATAATTTTCTATTAAATAATAATCTATTTTTAAATCTATTATTTAATACAAAATAATACCCTTCTACAAAGCTTTCAGAATTTACTCTATGCCACTCAGCCCTAAATCACTTTCTCAGTAAAAATTCCAGAATTACTCACGTCGGAATCAAATCTGCATCTTGGGGTAGCAGCTCTTGCCTTGGACAGGAATGTGGGTTTGACAGACAGCTGCTCTGGTTTGTCTCCAGAGATCTGCAGGGGTCGGATGAACTCTGAGATCACACAGCGACTGCCAGCAGGGCTCTCATGACCTGCAGGGAGCAAAACACAGAGTGAGGAAAACCTCTCCAGCAGCAGCACTGCCAACACAGCAGAGTTATTCTCCTTTCTTGTTAAAAATCATTCAGGGAAGAGACTCTGGTGGGCAAACTGCGGAGCATGGAAGCAGCTCAGCCTGCCCGGTGCCAGGATTTTGGTAAAGTGCTTAAATCAACAAAACATAACAAAGAAAGTAAAGGTACTTTAATTCAAAGAATTAAAAGAAAAAGTTTCCCTGAGTGAAAAAACCCACCTTTGTTCTGAGCACTTGTTTGGATATGGCTGGAGAGGTGACCTGACCTGCTGTTTGACACACTCAGCACTAAAAAGCTGCTCTTAGAACCTTTATTTCTTTTGGGGACTCTGTCATATTCTGGAAAGTAGGATCAATTCATCCATGTGTCTTCTAAAAAAAGAGACTGAAATGCTAATGATTTAGCTGGCAGGATATTCATTTTGAAATGAAGTTGTTTGACTTTTGGCAGGCAGGAAGTGCCAAGAGCACCTGCTTCAAATTCCTTAGGAGCTCCTCACTGACAGCAGC
>VZRM01004347.1:389629-448931 GCA_013397955.1 Grantiella picta | reverse complement strand
ATTAATATTTATTAATATTTTATAAAATATTTATATTTTTAAAAAATTTAAAGAAAGGAAAATACAGATCATGCTGTACATGAGTACCCTGAGGAGGCTGAATACTCTTATCCTCCTCCTGACTCGGGTGAAAACCAGAGGTGGGAAAGTAAAAACAATGTCACCTAGGCTGCAAGGGAGATTAACAAAGCTCTGTATAAAATACTTCTACATTTTTTCCCTTTTACTGCTAGTTTAGTCCCCAAATTACAGGAAAGCAGGGATGGTAAACAGCTCAGTTTGACCTGCAGTGTGAGCAGCACTCACAGCAAAGCACTGCTGACACTCGGACGTGCTGAATTCATTACCCCTCTCATTAACATAACGAGCTTCTGCTCTGATTTTTCAGACCCTGAATATCTGTGGGTTCAGCATTTCCTCTCCCCTTCTGCCAGAAGTCTGGACAGCAATGCTTTGCTACTGAATCACAATATTCCCAGTCCACGCCACCAGGAGTTATCAGTGGAACCTCTTTATTCACACTGCAGAGGAGAATCAGCTCCAAGAATATCATCAGAGGCTTTTCTGGTGTGCTCATTAGTCCAATATGATTAATTTTCTCTGCATCGCTGTAATTTACAGCAGGACAGCTTAACCCACTGACAGCAGGGAAATACACAACTCACCACACCAAAGATTAATTACAGGCAGCCCCACTCAGAGCAATCCCAGGCTGGAGGAGGGCAGATTTCTTATTCTGGAACTCCTCTCACATACATAACAGAAAAGTCCTCCCTGCTCAGGAACCTTCAGCCCATTGAGTTCCTTCTGTTTGCTGTTAATGTGTTTGCCATATCAGCCTGTCAGCACCACCCCATAAATAATTGCGCCGACTGAGATTATTCATTCCAAGGAAGCTGTTTGCTCTCAGACCTCCTGCACTCCTCAGGCTTTGGTTTTAAATCAGTTGCACTAATGTGGAGGAAGAAGGAAGGTTCTAGGACAATGCAGCCCCTGCTTTGCATACCTATAGGACAATAACCAGCACAGGAACACACATTATCAAGAACTCCAGGAATATCAAGATGCTGGAAGATATGGATCTAAGTATTTTTCACTTCAAAAATAAATAAAATTTACCCTGAGTCCTTAATATATAGGAGACCAAAGTGGTAGCTGTAACTGCAGTGAGGGACTGGGCACAGCTCTGACCCCACAGAGTGCTGAAACCCCACAGAGACCTCACCCCATCAGAGGGACTGGAAAATCCAACAGCAACAGCCAGAAGCTGGAAACAACAGCCCTATCAACACCAGATTTTCCTGTCAGCCCTATCAAACAGCTTCAGCAGTGAGTTCCTGTGTGTTCTGAAGAGGAGTCTTTTTTAAAAGCTTATGAGACGAATAAGAAATGTAAATTCATGCAGATTCTATGTATGCAGAGCCACAGTTGGATTAAAACGATAAACACAAGCATCATCAAGCAATGCGCTTGCAGAAAAAAAACCAACGCAAAATTGAGATTTGCAGCACAGGAAGCATGTTCCTCCCGAGTATCTGTAATCTCCTGATCATTTCTGCAGAGGATGAATGCTCCTGCAGATTGGGAATACAGGAGGACAGGCAAAAAAGGCTGCATTTAAAAACTGCCCTAAGTTTGCCTCCAAAAAAGGAACTGATTAAAGCTGGTGCTCTCATTCATCCCAGGCACTGATGGCTCTGGGCTTGAACAGCATAACGGGAAGGAATCAGACCTACAGACTGTTTTAAAGCTTGTTAACTGGAAACATAGAAAAAAGAAAACAAACAAACAAAAAAACCCCAGTAAAACACCTTTCCTTTTATATGTCCCCTCTGGAACAAAACAGAGTTAAAAATAAGATATACAAGAGCTCAGCTCGTAACAACACACAGCAGCATCTAAAAAACATCTTTCTTTTTCCCTCTAAATACTAGAGAAGAACCTTATAAAGCCACAGGGGTTTTGTCCATGAAGTCTTTGTAAAATCCACAGATGCTCGAAATGGCCTTTATTTTCCCAAGTATTTGTTAAGGAAGTCTGAAGAACACCCTATCAAGGAAAAAGGAAGAGCACCAGACCTAATTTAAATGTTTCAGGAGAATTAAAGCTGTCCATACTTGCATCACAATTAGACTCTTCATTTTATTTATTGCAATTGCTGATTCCATATGGACTACCTAAATTATCTAGGAAGACCATTTAAATGAGCTTCTTAACTGATGAATTATAAATCTTAAGGCTTCTGTATCTGATTGTGACATTATTATATGTTTACAGTGAACTTTTTATGCTCTTATCCATCCTGGCTGGGTTTATTTCATTTCCTGATCCATTCAAACATCACCAATTAAGGCGAAGCAGCTGGTCATAAAACTGATCTCATTTCCATCGTTTGCTCTGCACTGAAAGCTGTCCCTGTGTTCCTCTTGTGTTCTTTCTTCCTCACACATAATAAAAATAATTACACTCCTGGTTTGAGGCACTTGCTGTACTCTGCCATCATTACTGCCAAAGGGTTGATTTCAATAATTAGCAGTCCTGCCCACTTGCTCAAACATCACTTTATTGTTATCAGTGCATTCAGACTGAGGATGAATGTTGGCCAAGCATTTCTGATGTTTGGACACAAGTGCAAAACAAGTGAATTCTAAGTCTCATGAAAATCAATAGGTTTTGGGAAAAGGTTTACAGAAAAAGGCCTTAAAATGCCTTTGGTACAGACCTGGCTGTCTTTGCTGTGGTTTTACTCAAGGATTACTTGGAAGATTTCAGTTTGGTATGTTTTGAAGTCTTTAAGAAGGTTTTTCCATTAGCATTTGAAGAATAAATATAAATTAGTTAGGGGAGTTTGACTCAGTGCCTTAAAATGATTAGCTGATTTTCATTTTCCATTAAATCAATTGCAGTGATACAGGCTGAACCTTCACCCTCTGCCTAAAGGACAATTCAATACCTAATTACCTTTCTTTCAAAATTAACTGTTGCTTTGAAAATCCTGTCCTTAAACACATGAGGAACCAACGCTGTTGGTATCAAGGAAATTTCTACTAAATTCTTGTATCTATCAGAAAATGCCCTTCAATACCCATTTAGGGAAGCCTTGCAGCTGCAGAGAAGCCAAAGCTGCCAACAGCTGGAATCTGTGCTGCAGAACCCAAAGCACACAGAGCCACTGAACTGAAAGGAAGGAAGGAAAGGATTTCACCTTCGCTCCTCCTGACTTGGCTCACACTGAGCTCAGCACCCTTCACTGACAACAACTGCTCGTCTGCAGCACTAGGGAAATGATTTCTGATCCCCAGGCCCCTCTGTGTCAGACTTTTACTAGAAGCTTAGGAAAAGAAGTCAAGACCATTAAACTTTTCATTTTCACATTTATTTTCAAACAACTTTGTGGGAATTTGAAGGTAATGAGAATGACCCAACAACTGTTTCTCTGCAGGACAATTCAAGCCATTCCAGCTTGGGTGACACTGACCACATCCCTCACATGTAATAATACCCCATCCAAAGTGTGATTTACAGCGAAGTTGCTTTTAAGTGTCCCCAGGTAACCTCTTGCCTTGATCTCTGTAATTTTCCTATGAATAATGGATCGTTTACAAAGCTCTGCACTTAGGAGAGTTGTTGCCTCTGGCAACAGGAGATGACCTGGTGAAAGTTCAGCACAGATCTTGGATAAACACACACTGTTGACTGTGCTGGGGACTGGAAGTGTAAGAACATCAATACAGATGGAAATGGATTGGTTTTTCACTTTATGTTCTCCATTTCTTTTGAAACTGTTTTTTGCTTTTTAAAATGTTTTCCTTTCAAATTTTTAAGGAGAAGTGCATCATTTCTGTTGAACAAATGAGCCCAAACCATTTTCACATCTGTCAAAATATTCCATTCAGTTTTCCCATTTCCCACTCAGCTAGATGTTTCTTTCACACAATGGCCAATGCAGTCTGTGAGGTCTCTGTGCTTTCTTTCCCCATTAACTTCACCAGGATAGCAGACCTGCTCCTCTCCCTGCAACAGGGAAAGGTTCACAACAAAGCCTGCATGTGCAGACACTCTTTCTCCTTACAGCAGAGCTATATTTTTACATGAGGAATACATAATTTTAAGGCTGAACAGGCTTCTTATCACCACACTCAACAACAGTAAGAGGGAATTTTGCTCATGGCAGCATCCAGATTAAACTGGAACAAGTCCAGTGAAGGCTTTGGAGATACTCTGAAATTTAAACAAGTCACAAACCAGAAAAGGAGTGAATTCTGCTTCCATTTGCACAGCAAACTCTTTTACACCCCAGGTTTGCCTCTTACAACCTCCAGGGCAGCAGCAGCACCAAGGAGCTGCAGGTCCTTACCTTTGCCTATAGAAGTGGCTATTCCATTCATCAGCTGGGACAGAGATTTTCCAGGAGAGGCAGAGAGGTCGGAGGAAGCCAAGGCGGTGGTGCTCAGCAGGTCGATCTTGCCCGCCTGCTGCCGGAAGCGCTCGAGCTCTCGGGACAGCAGGTTAAACTGCTCGCTCTGCGTGCGGCATTTCTCCTCCAGCTCGCGCACCTTGGCCTGCCAGGCACCGGGGCAGGCAGAGAGGGAGAGAACCACACAGTCACACAATCACCAAATCAATCCTCCAAGGTCACCGAGTCCAACCCATGCCCTAACACCCCCTCAGCTAAACCATGGCACTGAGTGCCACATCCAATCTCTTTAAACACATCCAGGGGTGGTGACTCCACCACCTCCCTGGGCAGACGATTCCAGAACTTTATCACTCTTTCAGTAAAAAACTTTTTCCTAACATCCGACTGAAATTTTCCTTGGGGCAGCCTGAGACTGTGTGCTCTTGCTGTCAGTAGCTGCCTGGAAAAAGAGACCCAACCCCACCTGACTGCAAACAGCCCTCAGGTAGAAAGGTGATAGAAACTGATTGTTGTAGAGAGTGATAAAGTCTCCTGTGAGAGCAGCCAGGCTGACTGCAGGCTGTGGCTCTGAGCTGCCAGGACAGCCCAGCCTTGGGGATAAAGAGATCCATGATCCCTCCAGCCTCTCAGCCACTCTCAGAACACAACCTACAGCCCTGGAACAGAGAGGTGATTTCTCCTTCCATCACCAGTTTCCACAAGGGGAAACTCCTCATCAGGTGCTTTGGCAGTGCTAAAAAAATCATTGCCAAGAACATCTGCAAAGAGATCCTACAGTTTTGTGACTTCTTCACACACCTGAATGTCAGTTTTGTGTGCTTTTCCAACTTCCTCTAAAAATCGGGTTTATTTCTGAGGTTTGCCCATCTTCTGCTACTAAGTGGCAATCTCCTAAATTGCTACATTAACATTCATGTATTAAAACACAACAAGAACAAAAAAACCCACAGTGGCTGCTGCAGAATTTGGCCTCAGCTACTGCCTGAGCTGCCCTTAAAAACAACGCTCCTCACAGCAAAGCCAAACCACCAGCCAAGGAGAGGTTGGATGTGAGCCTGGCAGAAATACCAAAAGGTAACATTTCTGGTTTGATTTTGAGGCATCAGGCTATAACAAAACAGAACTTAGAAGATAAGCTCTGCTGTGATTTGGGAAATCTGCCTACACACGGATTATGAATTCCTGATGGGAGAAGATGGGTGAGGTGATGAGAAAGATGGATTCCCTGACTGATAGAAATTACAAAAAGCTTGGGGAATTCAGGGTTTTTTCTACAACTTTCACTCAAAACATATAAAGAGTAGTGAAGATACCACAGCATGAAAACCCCCTTTTATCCGAATCTGCACATTCACTGTACCAGCTAAATTAAAGATAAAATAATGTATCCCAATCTGCTGCTTTATGATCAACCAACATCACCTCCTTCATTAAAAACCCCTCTTAAGCTTGGTTAAGCAACTGTACTAACAAAGGAAGCCTGGATATCAATTGAATTAATTCAACTGAATTAAGAGTTTTGGGGTTTTCTTAAAGCAAAAAGCATTCTCAGTTAATATAAGAAAAACCATACATTTTGAGTATCAAGAAAACAACATGTATTACACCCCACCTATAAGAAGATCTTAGCTAAAGGGAAATACTTACAGTACCCAGAAGAACCCAAGAATCCTAATCTTCTACTACACAAGGTGGTACAGTTTGCTCCTTTTCATGTAATACATACTTTTTTGAAGTTAGCGTGAATTTTAAGATACAATTTCTTTGCACTCATAACACACAAATTAACTTACTTCTGCTAAAGAAATCTCAGGTATCCACCTGACTGATTATAACACAAAAAGCAGTAAGGATCAGATATTGTGGGACTTTCACACAAACACTAAATGCTTGGGGTTTTTGTCTTTCATCTTTTCACCGCTGTTTTGAGCATGTAGAGATTTCAAGTTGTTCTCTCACGACAGTGTGAAGCCTGCAAGAAAAATGCCTTCACTGCTTTATTTTTAGTTCGGGTTGTGAGTTAGAAGTGAGCACGAAGCTGGTGCTTTATAAAGATATAAATCTTTTGCCTGAGATCCACAACTGAGCTAACGGGAGACATCCCTTGTTCCTTGGCTCCACCTGTGCTTGGTTTGCTGGCAGCCAGACTCACCTCACTGCAGAAAATCAGTGTATTTGTGTATCACCCGCAGAGCGGGACCTGCCTACAGAATTCTGAATTTCTATTCTGATCCTCTCAGCTGATGTGCCCTGCTGAGGGTGGCACAGAGGTGTCAATGCCCCAGATGTCCCTAAGCTGCCTGCAGCAGAGGTTGGAGATGAGACATTCGTGCAGCAGAGCAGATTGAATGTCTGTCGCTCAGGAGCTGCCAAGCTCCTCTCACCACACCAGTGCTGCTTCCCAAATCCGAGTGCTCCTTCCCCGGAAAACGAAGCAGACTTCATCCATGACAAGACAGATATTGTGCACACAGGACAGGGGAGATGATCTGCAACTTTCCAGGTGGACAGGTCTGAATTCAGAGCAGTAATCAGCATGTTCTGCTGTTATCTTTATTATCTGTTGTATCATCTCGCAGCTCAGCTGTTCACAGAGCAATGGTTTTCACTGGGTGGCTCCAATCAGCCTCAGGTGCAAATATCACGTAAAATGGTCTCCGTATTAATGAAGAAACAATCTGAATTCAGACAAAATCCACCCAGTCAGAAAGTGACAATCATGAGTGAACTACCAAACCATTCCTACTGGGCATGCTTGTGAGAAACTGACGTTGAAAACCAGGATCCAGTTCTCATTAAACCATGCCAAGATTGATTTCTTGTGGAAAAAGTGTTCTGATTTGGATGATTTGGTATTAGGCCAATAAATGCAAAGCATGCTTGCATAACAATGGTTTTAGCACGCATCCCATGCAAGGTTAGGCAGGGATATTGTACTCATTTTAAAGGGAAAAGTGCAGGATTCAGGACAGGGAAAGGAGAATTTATGCCCTAAAATACCTGCATGCTGTCCAAGGTGTTCTGGATGAAGTGCAAAGCAATAAATCCCAAACAAGACACAGTGAACAAAGAGATGTGAAATAAACAAAGAAATAAAAAACAGTTTTGAATACTATTTTTTACATTTCAAAGCAAAGTCTATTAGAACAGTTACACGTGTAAAAACATGCATTAACACAAACCACGCTATAGAAATCAACATTGCTGCTGATCTGGAATTGCAAAAGGCACATTAAATAAAATGCTAAAAAATAATGTGCTCATGGCAATAAAAAGCAAACGCTTCGGAAATCTTGCTGGGGTTATGCAAATCAGAGGTTGCAGACAAATCAGCTAAATAAGAATTGTGCTTAGCTTGAGGGGGGAAATAATCTCCTGCTTGTCTTGTTTCTGTTTTCCTCTATCAAATACTCTCCACCAGGCCTTAAATTATAATTTAATCTTATAGTCTGAAAGCTAAAACAAACTTAATATATTTGATGATAATGAAAGCCCATGAGTAAACGACATTCTGGGGGAATATTGACTTTTATAGATACTAATAAACAAATGCTATAATTTTTTTTTTAAAGTTGATCAATGCACCAGAAAAAAATACCTTTCACCAAGGCCAGCAAGTACACACAGAAATACTGTTGGAAGGTAAAAAGACTGGAAATTACTTTTAGATAAAAGCAGATTTCTAAATGAAATACTGACAATGCACTTGCTATTATCAATCCATATTTTTGCCCGTTCGTTAGGATATGTATGTTAACACTTAAAAACCATTTAATGCCTTTTCCTTGGGCAGAAAAATGAAGTGTTCTCTCTCTAGCACACCCTTTGATGGTTTTATGAAGTGTCACAGTTCTTTCATTAGGTTTACAATTCCTGGTTCTTTAACATGTTGCTTTATGTTTATTAGACTATTTAATTAGGAACCGTAGGTAACTGATGGGTATTTGCTGCTATATTTCTAGCCTAAAAAATCAAAATTCTCATAACTAATCACTCCCTTTAATAGCATTTTACAAAAAAATGATACCAAAAGATAAACATACATCACCTCCAGTAGCCCAGCTTAATGCACTCCTAACTGAATTACAAACCTCAAAGGATGCTTCATATCAGAAGAGAAAAACACCTCTGTTTGCCTACATATTCCTTGAAACATTCAAAGTGCTGAGGCTGTCAAGTCACCCCGTTCAGCAAGGACACTGGGAAAGCAAAACCCAGAGCATCTTACCTCTAGCAACTGAACTGCTCCTTCATGTTCCTTCTTAGCTTCAACCTGAGCCTTGTTTTCATGGAAAAGGAAAAAGGAAAAATGAGGGAAAAGGAGGAAGAAGGCAAATTCAGTAGTCATGGCACATACTGTAAGCACATAAGTCATGGCAATATGCTGTAAGCACATAAAGAATTCTGCTTATCCTCAGGTCCAAAGGCAGTTTCCATCTAGCAGGGGTGGCTCTGCCAGTGCTGCTCAGGCTCTGCAGCTCCAGGTCTGAAATAATACTGGTTTTTCGGAGATGGAAGCTCAATGAGCCTTCAGAGCTGTGGTGTTTTGTTGGACCAACACAAGCATGCTCTACACACTGCGAGATCACCTCGTAATTCTCTCTGAAACTTCCAAACTAAAACTGAAATGGACTTTGTTGTACACTGGGGGGTCGAGGTGAGGAAACCTCCCAGAGCAGCTGGAAGAAAGCAACACAAAAATGAAGCTCATTCTTTTACTGAAGGAACTGTGTTTATCATTGAATGAACAGCTCACAAAACACCTCAAGGCAACCACATGAAAGGCTGTTTGAAAAGAGGGGTTTAAGGTCCAATCAACTGAGTCAACGATTAAAGAGGGAATAAATAAGGGCAGAAGTGTATTCAATGTACCTCAGAAATCCCGTTTGCAAATTTTGGTTGGGAAAAGTCTAAAACCAAATAAATAGCACTCATCCAGCACCACAAGGCTAATAAAATCTCCCCAGTTTGTGCTCTGGATAAATGATTGCAAAACCTGAATCAACAGCTATCTCTCTTTAATATCAAACTGCCTTGTATTAAGGTTTTCTTAAAGGAAACAAGCATCTGATTCCCCATGAACACAAAACCTTGATGGATGATATTAAGCTCTTCCTTTTAGGCTGAAAAATCTGATCAGTCTGTACGTATATTAAAAAGAGAATGACTTTTATTTGTATTCAAAATGTGACAGCAAATGCACCAGGCTGTAGCAGCAACTTGCTCTGCTCTGAAATGCACATTTTGTTGTTCATCAGCACCTTCTCAACAGAACCACAGTGTGCTGTGAAATGCCATCCTGCTGCTGCCCTGACTCACTACTTCCCTTTGAAAATACTTCCTCAAGTAAAGACGACACGAATAAAAAAACCAAACAGAAGAAAGAATTTAACATGTCCTAGGTCCAGGGGGAGGTCAGCTCTGGATGAAATGTGAGCCAGCAGTTCCTGTTGAAAACTGAAGTGATGTGTTACAGGTCCTCAGATAACAGATTTATTTAAAACATTTCTCTGCTGAGCTTGTTGCATTGGGTGAAATACCAAACACAGCACAAGCTCCTCGTCTGTCACTGCAGCTCAGCACCAGGGACTGCAGAAAAGAGTAGCATAGAGATTTGTCTCCTGCTGCCAATCCAAATGAGGATTTATTAGGAGAATGTAACAAAAATTAGCAAGAAAGGCTCTTTCTTAGATTTCTTTCCATTGCCAGGAAATTTAAGGCCAAAATTTATGAGGCAGTTCTAATAATAACAGTTGAATATAACTAGAAATGGCATTTTGCAATGTGCCTAAGTACATTTATTGAGAAAGACCAGAAGAAAATTAACTAGAAACTTTCATTTGGTCAACTACAACTTCCCATTTCAAGCAAACTATATTAGACACATCTTTTATTCTGCTGAGAATGTCCCTCCCTGCCAATTCTCTACCAAATTATCATTAGCAGCATTATTTCTGTGTTTTAATCTAGCCCAGCAATTGAAAACAATCAACATCAGCACTGCGACAATTGCAGCTTTAAGTGATTTTGGCAAGACTGAAACTCAGTATGGTATTTTTTGTATTACAATGAATACTGAGAAATTGCAGTGTGAAAAAAAAGAAATCTTAAAGTGATTTGTGAATTAGAGAATGACCTTGGAAATGAGGTATTGAAGCAGCTGCTCAGTTTCTGTGGTGGGCTGGGGCTGGCTGGACACCAAAACCTCACCACGCCAACACAACACATTCTGGAAAAGGAAGGCAACTGTGGTGTGTGAGCACCTTGACAAGGATTTCTGTAATCCACTTCACTGCAGAAAGGGGGCAAGAACTGCATGTCTGTAAGAGGAAGCCAAAGAAACCCTAACAAAACACTGCTGTGTCAGGGAGAATGTTAACAGCACACTGGAAATGGTAAGGACCTCATGTTCTGATTATCAAGAAATTCAGACTGGATTCCCTCGTGACATTTAAGAAACACCCAAGTATTCCTAAGCCAAATAGAGAGGGAAGCAATGGAAGCACAAAGGAAGTACCACAGTGATTGTGCCACTGTGATCCCTGCTGGGAAACAGGAAATCTGAGCTACACGGGGTCACCTCAGTCTCCACTGAACATCCACAATCCTTCACCCCAGTGCAGCTGCAGGGCCACGAGCATCCCCGAGCAGGAGCAGCCTGGCAGCTGCTGGAGCTCCTGCAGAGCGGCAGATCCATCAGATCCATCTCACAGCACTGTCCCTGTCCCTGTCCCTGTCCTGCCTACCTTCTGCAGCAGCTCGATCTCCTGCTGTTTGGCGTTGAGGACAGCCAAGGCTTGCTCATGCTCCAGCTCCAGCTGTTGCCGCCGCTCCGCAGCCTCTCGCATGTGCTGTGAGGGGAGAAAGAGCAGTGAGGCACCGAAACCATTCCAGCTGCACCGACCTGCTGGGGGCCCAGGGAGGCACAAATTCCTCCCACAGAAACCTCCCCGGCAGCCCTGAGAGGCAAGGGGGAAACCAGATGGGGTTTGAGTCCCATCAGGACTTAGGGGCATTTTGGCAGAGCTAAACTCAGGCATTTGGACAGCAATCCTGCCAGGACAGCTGTGACACTGCCAGCGATGTGCCCTGGGTGATGCACAGGTGAGCAGGACCCACTTCAGCCAGCAGACACTCATTTTTATGTGGCGTTGTGCTGAAAAATTAAAGTGCAGAAAAAAATTACTTTGACAATTCCCTAAGTGCCTCTTCATCCAGGATGTGCTTCTGTGGTTTGTTTTGCAAATGGTGACCCAAAAGAAACAGCTTACCTCTGCTGATCTCTTTTCTGTTTTTCAGAAAAGAGATAGAAATTATCCAGAGAAAATCAGACAGAACAAAACTGCCACAGGTGGATTTAGGCAAAAGGGACTTTACAGTACTCAAAAACAACTTGCAAAGTGCATTTGATGCTAATGATTCAAAGCAATGTGCAGAAGGTTCTCGGAAAGAGCACAAGCTGAACAATGTCAAGATATCCTTTGCAGATAGAAATCTTTTTCATTACAGGTTAATATTACTCCCCCAGTATCACTGTGACTTTCAAACATCCTCTTAATAAATGGGCGTTAAGAAAGATCTCTTTCTAGATTCTGATCTCTTCCCTGGTGAAACTGGTATTAAAGATTTTTATTTTCCAAATTACATGCTATTCCCATAATAGTCTCAGAGCAGAGGCACGATGCCTTATCTGCAGCACCGAGTCATTACACACAAACGTATTAGAAATCAGCCCTTGGAAAAACAAATGCACGGCTGAAAGTGACAGAACAGCCCAAAATATCTCTTATTGTCTACAAGAGAAAGTTTTATCAAGGGCAGGGCGGGGCAGGGCTGGTGTAGAAGGTGACAATCCATTTGTCTGTGCATCACTGCCCTGAGTGTGAGGCAGACTAGAACTTTCCAACGTGTGGATTTGCACTTCCCCTGTTCCCAGGGTACAACAATGCTGCTCCACAGCAGAAGGCAAAGCCACACTGAAAAGAGCACAGAACAAACACCATAGGGAATCCCTGCTTCAAAACAATTGTCAAACAATGCTCTGTCCTTCAAAGGAGGTGTGAGGAAGAAACCTCTGCAGTGATCTGTCAGCCTAAATCCTGCTGTGCAGCCCAGAACGAGCAGGGGACATCCTGCATTTATCAGTTTTCTTTCAAGCCACAGAGCTAGGGAGCTGTGGAGTACAAACTGCTGCAGAAAGAGCACTTCAGAGTCCTGCTCAATGGTTCTTGTTTTTCCTGCCTCCTCCTGGGCGCCAGGGAGGTTTGACAATGAATAAATAGCCCACCCTGGCTCCAAACAGAACAAAAAGCCCCATTCCTTCCCATGGCAGTGACTTCCCAGCCCCAAAACGTGCGCTGGGTGATCCCAGAACAACTCCAGTGGTGTGCAAGGACCAGAGCCTTGTTTACAAAACAGCTCATGCATGGTGCTGAATGGGGAGCACATTGAATTCTCACCCAAGTACTCTTATCAAAAGATTTGTCATCTGTGCTCGCAGATGGGTGAGCCCAGCACAGGGATGAATGGGAAAAGCTGGCTGCACACATCACAAAATCACAACTCTTCTACACAAGAGGCACTGGGAACGTTTTCAGAAGTTAGCTAATTCAGCAGTTCTTCATCTTCCCTTTTCTGCTTTGTTGATACATCCTGAGTTTCTCAAAAGAGAAACTGAACTTCTTTTCAGACAGGGAAACTAGGCTAAATATTTCTCAAAACTTTTTTCCAAATGGCTGGAAAGCTGCAAGCCATTTTCTAAAACTTTGAATTTCCAGAGCATATGAGGACACAGATGAAATCCACAATGAACTGCATCTGCCTGGGCATGGCTTAGTGCTGAAAAGGAGCTGTAGGGCTTCGAGTCTGTTCAAGGTTCTCTGCCAGCTCACAGGGGTTCTGCTCAGGGGACAAAAGGACTGCACATGAAAAGCCAGGATCTCTGTATCCACCAGAGAATTTTTGTTTCAGTGAAGGAAAATTTCCGAAGAAGCTCTTAAACAGAACGGTGAGATGAACAGGACGTAAAGCCACAATAATATTTTGTAGCCAGTCAGACTGGCAGACACAGCTCTATAAAGTCAAATTTCTTGGCAGTTGGTTCATATTCTCATCCCCTTCTTCTCCTTTTGACTGAAACATCTGCATAGTCAAAACCCAAATCCAATTACTTATAAAATACCAGGTAAAGGTCTCTAATCTGTGTCTGCTGGTTGGAGATCCCTGGTTTACTACACCCCATACATTTTATCAGCACTAACAGGGGCATTCAGTCCCCAGGTTTGTGATGTGCTCACTGGATGAGCATCAGGAATAATGAACAGGCAACAGAACACAGGATTGTAGGATTCAGGACTTCATACACACCTTTAGGACTTCACACACACCTTTAGGACTTCACACACATTCATTTTCATTACATACCTTTAGGACCTGCTCTAAGTTCTCCAGCTTGGCTTGGAGCTGATGTTTTCCCCTCACAGCCAAATCTCGTTCTTGGGTCACTCTGAGAAGGGTTTCTCGAAGATGGTCATAGTCTGATTTTACCTAGAAGGAATAAAATGGGATTATTGCCCAAACTTCTAATGAATGAAGGCAAAGCTGTATCTGACACAAATACTTCTGCATGATAAAGTGAAGAAAGGAGGAAGTTCAAAGGAAATGGGAAAAAATCACAAAAACCCAAAAGGGAATGCTCATTGAGGAAGCTCTGTGTGTTTTATACACATGGAACATTTTCTTTTAGCAAGGACTACAGCCTGGCAACCAAACTGTGGTTATGCATAAGTCATGGAAATTTAAATAAATATACTATACAGTGCACAAAATGAATGACAATCCAAACATTTCTAAATTCTCTGGATCTCAGAGGACTCAGAGACGGGTGTGCTATATAAAGAGGCAGAAATCTAACACACGCACATATATAAGTCAAATTTACATTTCTTCTGGACTCTTTTAAGTGTAAATTGACTTCAGAATAAACTCAAATATACCTGATCAGCCTATGTTAACACTTGAAATCAGTGTACCTACAATTCAGAAATAAGTATCCTTCTGCAACAAACCCCTTGCTCTCCCTTAAAATATTTCTATACAGAAGGTATTTGAAGGATCAGATACTCATAAAGTAAGATTTATTTAATGATTTAATTTACTGGGTCCTCTGCTAACCAGTTCAGCATGATCAAGTCTTTTTATACAGGACTTTGTGAATCATCAGTGATAGTGACTACTTCATCTCTCTCCTGGCCATTTTCTAATGCAATGTTTGGAAAGCTGATTCAGCCTTTTTATTGCCTTCTGGCTCCAGTTTGTTAACTTGCAAATTTTGCCATGGACCAAACAATCTCAATGGCTGCAGCCAACCTAGCATTCAGCTTTGCAGAAGGGCTCTTTGGAGTGCAGTGGACTAGAAAAAAAGAGAGGAAAATGGAACAAATCATGTTTTCCACAAGAACTGATGCAATTATTGTCAACTTCGGGATTTTTTTCTGTGCACAGATTTTTCTTTTCCTCTCCTCTCAGTTCTTTATAATGAAGGAAACTATTAAACAAGGGATTTTCAGAATCTATTAACTCCTGCATCCTCTGTATTGTATTCCCTTGCTCAGATCAGTCAGTGTGTATTGCTGAAGAATAATGGAGTGGAAAAAGGAAACACTGAGGTATCAGGATCAATGATGCAATGCTGTTGTTGTCTGGGATTCTCAGCTAATTTACTGAGGATTAATGAAGTACAATACTTTGAACAAGTTACAAGAAGAGGTTATTTTTGTCAGGCTTTAGTTTTCCCCGTCTCCAAAACAATTCAAACCAACTCACCACCTTTGGAAAGAACTTTTTCTAAAACTCAGAAGTCATCAAATTTTGAGTATTTTTGGGATCAGGGAACCTTTCTGCTCGAAGCTTTTTCCTGCTTGGGCTCTCAGAACAAAAAGTTCTCATCAGGCTGCTGATGTAAATTTGGAAAGAGATGGATTAGAGACAGTTGAACTGCAGATATTTTGTTCTACACATCTCAGGATCTCTCATCCAGGATCCCAAAGTGCCAACCTAAATTAGTCAAAGCTTAGGAATATACCAATGATTCTGACAAGTTCTCTACTTCCTCTTCTGGCAGATCAGCTTTTCAACAAGGTTTTGATTTTGAGTATTGGAAAGAACAGAACCAAATCCGCCAAACACCTGATAATTACCATTGTTACTTCCAGAAACATGGATATCTTTTAATATTTTTATATTATATTCTTGCCAGGACTTTCTCCTCTGAAGATCATGTGTGTATCACAGAATGCTGTGATACACACATTTATATAACCCATATGGCATCCTAAAGCTTCATGAGACTATAATTTCTTTTTTTTTTTCTTTTTAGACATTTGCTCTTAAATGTGACTTCAATGTTCTCCCCAAGCAGGCCAAGAACATATGGGATATACATGAACTGGAATTACTCACAGAGCATATCAACACATCAACGTTCCCAGCAGCAAAAAGAGCTGACCTAAATAGAGTGCACCAGAAACAGCTCTGATTTCATGACAGAACAGGGAACATTTTGATCTCTGCTGCTTCTCTGTTCAATTCATCAACCAATTTATTTTGCATCCTGTATCTTCACACTCACTAAATGTGCCCTCGTTTGGGTCAGGGCTGAAGTGCCTTTGGCTCGTGGAAACTTCACCAGAAAGCAGTGATGAAAAACCACCCCAGGAGCAGCAGCTCATCTCCCTCAGCCTCAGCACCACCACACACCTTTGCTCAGGCAGCAGGGAGCTGCCAGCTCCTCCAACAGCTGCCATTGCTCAGAAAGCACTGCTGAGAAACTACTGTGAACATGGACTGGGTTTGGCTACTTGGAGATCCATTCTGAACGTGCAATGCCTGCTCTGTTTCTGTATTAAAACATTAACTCATTGTATTCAGAGGAGAAGCCACAGCACTCCCAAGGACACTAAACCTTCTCACAAGCACTCCACACCTGGAATACAACTTTGTTTCACTTAGCAGAGCACCAAAGCCACGTAAGTTATGTACCATTTTAGCTTTCTTTGATGGACCCAAAGGTAGCCAGACTCATACCTACTCCTTTTGAGAGCCAAACTTCAGCAAGGACAAAATTTACAAAAATGAGCAGCAGCTTTATCAGTGCGACACAACAGAGCTCACAAACACTGCTCCAGCCCCATTTGCTTGGATGAAGTCGGCCTGTTTTCCAGGCCAGCTCTCAAGGGTGAAAAAGAATAAATTAATTCAGGCAGGTTTTCCCCTTCAGGGCTGAGCCCTAACTCTGACAGAATTCTGCTCCAACCTCCACATCCAAAGCTGTGGAATTTCACACATTCTGAACAATAAAATGCAATCTAAACTGCACAATCTACCCTCAACCTCAGTGTGTGGTAAAAAACCTCAGAAAACCTCTTATGCAAGAAGGAAAACAAAAGGTTTGCTAACATGCAGGGTATGTGACTAATATCACATATTGTTAAATTTGTTCAAAGGAAGAAAGTACCCTAATAACAAGTTTGTGGCTGTGCTGAGGCTGTGATATGAGATCAGCAGCACAAGCATCCAGAATTTTTGCTCTGTGCCTTTCTCAGTATTTAATATATATGAGGAGACAAGCAGCCACAGCATGATAAATTGTGACATTACAATAATAAAAGGGAATTTTATTTCTAACTTAGTGGCTAATGTGACAAAGGTTGACATTTTACCTCTATGTTTTAAATTGGTTTTAGTAGATTTTCTCAATGTACCTCAAGACAAACACTACCTATAATAAAGCATTATCAACCACGTAAGTTGTGCACTTGCTGACAGCAAGTGAACTAACATTTTCAGTGTCACCAAAGTACAGAGCCTTCATTGCATTAATGATGCACATTATTGTGTGTCAGCTAGAATGTAAAATTGCCTGAGTGAGACTTTATCTTTATGTGCCTCGTGAGGTAAAGAGCAAAGGTAATGTGTAAACAGCAATAAAGAGAAGAAAAACACATTTGGATGGGAGAAATTTGTAGACAGATGGATGAATAAAATTAAGTGATGCTATGGTACACATGGCTTCCTCCTATCATAAAGCATTATAACTCTGCCTTTTTACATAAAACCAATTCAAATTGGTCAGCAGCAGGAAATTCCAGGTCTGCTTCCATCCCAGATGCTGCACATGAAATGCAGACCAAAGGCAGAGCCATCTCTGAATTTTGGTGATTTGCAATGCCCTAGGGACCTCACCAGACCTCCTTTGGCTTGGGAAGGCAGCAGTGAGCCCTGAACGTCACACCTGAGCCTGCAGCTCCCATCCCTGCAGCCCCAGAGGCTCCCAGCAGAGCCCAAGTGAAGAGCAGCTCCTGGGATATGAATGAGGTTGCCCAGCAACTCACTTAAGCCCTGTAGAAATCCCAGATTGGAGCTTTATTTTTATCTAAGTGCAGCCGTGTGAAGTGGCTGCTCATGGTGGTTCTGTCACTGGATGCACCCATGGTGAGGCACAGCAGCCTCTCCTCCACCCAGCTCATCACCCCATGCAGAACTGCCTGAGATTTAGTCACACTGGAGTCACAAAGAGACCTTTCAGTCCTGACAGGCACAAGGAAGAACTGAGGAAAAACACTCACTGTTCAGATAGTTTTTCCTCTCGGGACCTGGAATAGCTGAGATTATTCTATGTGGCATGGAAATAACTGCTGAATAGAGTTTGGGGCATCTGCTGTTGGACAAGAGCTTTTCAACCTTTTACTGAGAAATTCAAAATTGCATTCTGAAGGTGCACAAAGGTAGGAGAAAACCCCAACTGACAGACAGGAGTTTTTCAGGAAAGTAAGAGAATTCTACAATCGAGTCTCACCAAAATCAGCAACAAATCTTTTACAAAAGCCTAATATCAATTTACAATACTAACAAAATATGCATCAGAGGAACGATGTACCTCTCTAAAGTCTAGCAACGTGTCTTGAATGCCCACCTGAAAACCACATTTTTTCCTAAGCCAATTTTTGGCAATTTATTTTCGATTAAATTTTTTCCATGTTATCACAGAGAAGCAGGGAAATGAGGAAACAAATGACAGTAACACCCACTTGTCCCCACTCTGCAGCCTGGTTTCTGCAGCAGGCAGTAATGGGGAGCAGCAGGGAGCTCAGGTGAGCTCAGAGGTTACCTGGTCATGCTGCAGTGCTCTGGGGGACAAACTTGCATACTGAAGGCTCAGGCGATTCTCCTCTTGCCCAGCATCCTTCAGTTCATTTTCCTAAAACAGAAGGAGAGGCTGTTACAGGCCGTTCATCTCCATTTCAGCACATCCTATTAAGTGCTTAAGGAAGCAGTGTTTTTGCATTATTTGGTATTAACAAACTATTAGAAGCAATATGAGGCAGAGCCAAAGGCAGGGAAGGTGCAGAAGCACAGATTAATTTGCAGTGACAGCTCTGCCATAAAGCCACGTTTTCAGCAGATGATCTGATTAAAGATGTGCGAGCAAAGAGAGGTGGCCTGGCTTCACAGGCCTGGCGCCCACAAAAATATTAATAAAAACCTCCCTGTGGGTGTAACAAAGAGCTCAGACCTGGCTGCCTCACCCCACCCAGAGGTGGGAAGAGAAAGAGACTTGACTCCCAGGAAAAAAGCAATTTAAGTGTTCAGAAGGCATTTTGAGGGCAAAAGCCAACAGCTGGAATGCATACTCATGTGCACACTTTTATACTCTCATCTTTCACTTTACTTTCAATGCACATCTATTTATAAAATGAGAATATAGACACAATTGAATGCAAACACTCAGATTCTGGGCAGAGCATCTCTGTGCTAAGGGACGGGCAAATCAGAAATGCAGGAAGTCAAAAGGTAAAGAGCTCATGCTTAGAGATCCAGGTATTAACCACAGCCTCAGGAATATATCTTTATGTATTTAGACAGCAATATAAGCTGGGAAAAAAGAACAGTAAATAGAACTCCAATACAGAGTCAAAGGTCAAACTAGCAGGGTGGAAATGCTTTCTCAAGTCACACAAGAGAAAACAGATGCAGCTCAGGAACAACCAACAGCATCCTCTGATACTTCTGACCATTTTGTTTTTGCACAAGCTCCCGAGGGTGGTTGTCAGAGATAAAATCTGCAATTCAATTCCTTATGAAAGTTGCCATCAGTCATGCTGGACAATCTGCAATCTCTCCATCCTGCACCGTGCATTAGACATTGTCTTCTGAAAACATTGCTTATTTCTGCCAAAAACTACATTAAGGTGGGCAACTCTTGGCCCATTTTTGAGTGATTAGAAATAATTTATGATTTTGCATCACTAAATCCAACTATCAGCAGATTTCTCTACTAATTCTTCTGAGGCCTAAAGAAGAACTGTTCAAGTAATGTTTCATCACAATTTTCCTTTAAAATTCCCAACATGAAAAAATATAAATTTTTTGTCAACTTTTTGATTTACCAATGCAAGCCCTAAAAATGGAATGTAGCTTGTAGCACAGTGCCATGTTTTGGATTTAGGGTGAGAATAATGGCGATGACACAGTAATGTTTCAGTTGTTACTAAGTAGAGTTTACTCTAAGCCAAGGAATTTCCAGTTTCCCAAGCTCTGGCAACCAGGAGGTGCCTGGGAGGCAGAATGGTCACAACATCTGGCCACACCTGGAATTCCACACCACACAACATCACACCTGGCATTTAAACTGGGGAGAGTTGGCCAGGTGGGATCCTGGAAAAGCCTGGAAACTCCACACACATTTTAAGAGTGACAGATGCCCTCTGAAAATCCCATTTCCCCATACAATGGCTGCACTTCCTAGTGGTTACATAAACAGTGTTTTTCCATTTTCTGTCCTGCTCCTGGCAGGGAACAGCGAATGCATTACAGCAGGGCAACACTTCTCACTGGAGCTCCTCCACCTGCCAATCCCACCAGAACCTCCAGTCAGCGAGAGGTCAGCAAACACACAGTGATGCCTTAAAGCTGGGAAAGATAAGAGGCAGACACAGCAGTGAAGGGAAAAAGGGAATTCCCTGGGTTGAATAGGATCCTGGGTGCTCAACTCGGCAAAGGTGGAAACACACTGAGCAGCACACACTGTACAATGTGTGCACCAATTTAAGGAGCTCACAAATCAGCATATCTACGTAAAATCCCCCAATGAGAAACTTAACAAATTAGGTAATTGTCCCCTTATTCTAATTAGCCCCCAAGTGAGACTCCAGCCTGGTTTACTAAACATGTTCAGAGAGGAGCTCTGGCCAAGGTTGGAGCCTCGAGTTCTGAGATAGTTCTGAATGTTTCACCTTGCCCCCTGGAGAATCCCAAACTGAGCTAAATATCAGAGTGCAAGAGTTATAAACATGTGGGGCTGAGGTACAGGGAGTGTTTGTGAAGGGCACAGGGAAAGGGAAAGGGGATGAAATGTACCCAAAGGGTATAAAAAGAAAGGACAAAAATCCCCAACAGTGAGCCATGGGCAGTGAGAGCTGCATAGCCTGGGATGAACCGCTTGCTCTCCTGAGCCCCAGGGATGCTCTGCTCCCACCCTCCCCACTGCTGGGCTAACAATTCCACCAAACCCCACGGGGATTTGCAAACAGGTACCACTCTGGCACTGCAGAGACCTGAGAGGACATTTGGGGGATTTCACAATTCATTTTGGAACTCGGCATGATTGAGGTTGTTAAACTTCCTGGCAATAAAGCAGTACCAGTCCAAAAAACAAACCGGTGGAAAGCATTACCAGGCACTCTTCCCTCATCCTTTCAAGTTTTTATTTAGATAGCTTTTGACGTCTTAATACAAATTTAATGAGAGTTTTGTCCTTTTTCTCCCTGCTGCCCTCTCTCCCTGTTCTTCACTTCTTCACTGTATGTAACAATTCCGACAATATAATTGTGCCTAAGAAGCAACATTTTCCTGGAGTCAGATGAGGTCTTCCATTTAACCTATGCAAATCAATCCACTGCAGCTGTTAATAAAGACAAGTTGAGTGCAGATTAAGAATTCATCAACTCACTTAGTCCAAGACAATCTGAAGGCAAATGCTGACCAAACTGAGCAGGGTAAAGTGCAAGTGAAAGGGAAGCAGCACTTCATAATTCCAAATAAGCTTCCTGCCCACCTCCAGAGCCTTGGCATTGGGTTTCAATGATTAGTTGCACAGTTTGTCACCCCCTTTCTCAGGATGTTGCTACACAATGCTCACTAAAAAAACAAAACAGAACCAAAAACCAAACAAAAACAAACAAAAAAAAAATCAAGAGCTTGAAGCAATTTAATTACTAGTCTTGCATGAATCCAATAATTTTATAGATAAATGGATGTGGCAAATTAACTATAAGAAAATAAGCAATAGAATCTGCTTGTAAAACAATTTCACTTTCCCCCAGAAAAAAACCCCCTTGCTCTCCCAGATTAGCACAAACAAGCTACAGAGCAAACAAACCCCAAACTTTTCCTAGTGGATAAAGGCAGAACTTGTACAAAGCTTGCTTTTCTGCTGCTGCAGCTCTTTTCCCAAGTTAGACACCAGAAGCACAAACATACCCACATGTATCACATATTCACTGACACCTCAGTCACGCTGCATTCGTGGCAGAACCACAAGCAGCTAATTTGCAAAAAGAATCTGAAATGTCTTGAGCGTGTCAGACAAAATCCCAACCAGCAGGGATGTTTCCTGCTGGATGTAAGGAATGCTTCAGGCATTCTCAGCTCAGAGAGGCATTTTGATTTAAGAAAACAACACTAAGGATGATCTTTCCAGAACGTGCAGAGTAACCCCAATCAGAAAATTGAAATCCCTCCCAAACACAGCAGCAGAGCTGTGCTGGGTTTTTGGGGTGCCCAGAGCCCTGCACAGATTTGAAGGCTCACACAGCACCACATACTTCACAAAACATGAGACAATTCATAAAGAAACAGCTATGAAAATTTAAATGTGAGACATTAAAAATTAATTGTGGTACCTTATAGATAAGTTGCATCTTTTAAAGTGCAGAAATGAAGGCATAACTGTGTGTTCCTAACAGAGCAAAAGTAAAAATTCTCCTGTGAGGACTGACTAAAAACTCACGGCAGGAGGATGACTTGGGTAGATTTAATACAATCTGACACCTCTGTCTGGGTAACAAGGTTCTACATTGCCTGGAGAAAGGCATCTGTTGCCCTGTGTGCTAGTTTGCTCATCCATCAATTATTTTGGTTTAAAAAAATCTTATGAACTCTTCATTTATTTGTAGCGCTTTTTCTTTGAGAATTATTGCTGCCAGTTCCCTGGAAGGACTGCATTGGAACATTGTGACTCTAACCCCCTGTGATAGTTCTCTGTTTCGATGAGACACGAATAGAATTCATCCAGGAGCAAAGGGAAAACCAGAGGGCTGCAGGTGCGTAAAAGGAAAATTAAGAATCTTCTGATCTTCCCTCATGTATTTTGGCCCTGTAAATGACTCATTTCAAAGGTCAGGTTCATCACCTCCAGCTCATTTTTTATTTCTTCCAAGATGTGGATTTTCAAGGCAAAGCTGACTCATCCTCCGTAATACAACTGAAGAATCTCCCCGTGGCCAGCAGAGCTGCTCAGAGGCACAGCCTGCACCACAAACTGCTTTAAACCATGGCGATTTCAGCTTTGCAATCCGTCTGGGTAAGGCAAGAAAAATCCAGGCTGTCCTGCATCATTCTGGCCACCAAACAACAGAGTTCTGGGCCAAGTGGGACCTGAGAAAAATGGCTTTTAGGAGAGCTGCTGCTGCTCTGCTCCTGCCAGGCTCTGACACCACTGTGCTCTCTGACAGCTCTGGATGCACAGCAGCAGATAAAAGTGGGACCAGAATAAGATGCTGAATGTCCCCACCCTGTCCCATGAAGGGGACAGACCTGTGCAGCCCTGGCTGCCACACCCACCAGCTTCCACAGACAGAAAGTTGCACTTTTAATAAATCACATTCTACAGGTTAGGGGAAAACTATCATATACAATGAAAAGTAAACGAGACAGTCTTACTGTTTTTAGGTGTTTTACTATTTCCATTTGCTCCTTCCTCTCAACTGCCATGGTGAAGAACATGTTAGCAAGTAGCACAGGAAAGCAGTTGGACATTTTAGGATGTTAACCCTTAAAAACTAAGGGATTCCCACAGAGAACACTAACAGACATTTGTGTTTTCACTGCTGCTCTTAAGGTAAAGGCAGAACTACTCAGCATTTAAAAAAAAAATCACCTCACAATTGGATTTCCTTCGTTTTAAAAATAGGAACTTTTCCATGCAAATTATACTTTGTTCTAACAAAGGCAAACAAATGCAGCTTTACTCCTCTAATCAGCAGGCTGAATTTAGCATAAGAAACGCTCTGTAAAAATAGCACTTCTTAAAAAGCACTGCTAAATAAGGGACACGGGAGCTGCAGCAGTTTACTGGACTTGGAAATCACCAGTGCCTAGGCACTACAGCAGCTGGGAGCCTGGGAGATGTTATGGAGGAAACACAAACAATTCATTCTCGGGTTTATTTTTCACTTCAGTAAAACTCTGAAGATAACAAGCCTTGTGCTACCAGCTCATTTCATTCACACTCTTTCTGCCCCTTCCTCTATTTTCTCCATCACAGGGTAGATAAAACATCAGATTCACCTGAACTTCTGGAAAATTCCTGTATTTTAGGATCACATGCAACCATTTCTGATTTGCTGCTGCTCAGACCACACCCATCCCTCAAAGCTGTTCATCACAGTCTCTAGCTCATTTTCTTCACCTTATTTTCCACTTCTCTACCTTACTTTTCAGTTTCTTTCCTTCTCCATCTAATTTTCCTCACCGTGGCACATTGTATAAACACGACAAGAACTGACTTCCTTCAGGGACAAATTGTACCCAAGGGGAAGAAAAATTCTCCACTGCTAAGGGAGAAAGGAATGAATAACATCCCTGCTCTTGTGTGAAAGCACAGAGGAAATAGAGTGGCTTAAACATTAACTCCTTTTGCAGGCTGGCACAGTCTGAAGGGGACATTCCTTACTGTCCCCTCAACAAGGATTTTCTTTTTATCTTACCATCATCCTAGATATCTTTTGTTTTACAGCTCCAGTTGGTAGTAAATTGTTCTTCTACCTTGAGACCAGAGGATGAGCTAAAGATCTAACTCAGTTCTGTAGGTCAAACCAAGCATTACACCAAATATTTTTGAATAATTAAAATGCACAGCGTGGCTCTAGTGGTTGCTGCACATGCATGGATTTCCACTCACACTCAGTGACAATTCATTAGAAACTTCTCATCCACATTTTCCACTCACTTCAATTCCTCTAGTGGCAGAACAAACAAAAACCATCAGCTAAAAAAACACCAAAAAGCTGCTCTGATCACCTCTGGGGCTCACCAGGGCTGCGGCTGTGACAGAAGCATCCTCTAATCAGCTCTCCACAGCAGCACTGAGGTTCCCATTTGCTGAGCAGCAGAGGCAGGCAGAGGAGTGCAGAGATCTCTGTGCAGATGCCCTGCAGAGCCCCAGACCCTGCTTTGTCTGCTCTGCTGCAGCTCTGGCTGTGCTCTCCCCGGACTGAAGAGTCTCATCATCCTCTGCTCCGCACAACACACATTTATTGTCCTTACTGGGAGACTCAGCCCCTCCCGCATTTATTTCCCCGATGATTTAAATGCAATTAGTTAGATCAGCTTTCACAAATGTTTCTCAAAAAGCTTTCCTGTTTGTCATGCAGGGAGAGCAGAGAACAGCAAACAAGATCAGCTGTTGTCATGGAAACGTCATGCCCCAGCAGGTGAAAAATTCAGTCTTGTGGCACTAAAAAAGGATGAAATGTACTGAACCCAAGCACAACATCAACCACAGCTCAAAAAGCTGACTGCTTTTTTCAAAGATTGGCGTATTTTTTAGCAAGAAACGTAGAGACGCAAATGTTAAAAACCCCCCTGTGAACTCTGGTGACATCAGCAGCTATTCAGCTGCCTCACAGCATTTTATTAGGCAGAAACTTATATTCATACGTTGCATAATTTTGGAAATGAAAAGTTTAGCCCGATTTTTAAAAGTTGTAAGTGACTTGAAAACAGGAGGTACTTTTTCATTTCAGGAGAGACAGGAGAAAAATTTACTGAATAATTTTAAGGATTAGGTGCCAGAAGCATCATTCAAAACCAGCTCTTCATGCTCCAAAAGCTCTGCTTTCAGAACAGATAATATTACAGCCTTCAAGTAAGGCTGTACAATCAATTTTTCATCTGTTAAGCTAAGATGGTATACAGAAACACTAAACACATTTATGAGTTAAGTATTTTGGGCCAATGCTTTCCCTGTACC
This sequence comes from Grantiella picta, assembly GCA_013397955.1. NCBI lineage: Eukaryota > Metazoa > Chordata > Aves > Passeriformes > Meliphagidae > Grantiella > Grantiella picta. The sequence goes on along the minus strand of VZRM01004347.1, from coordinate 423,201 downwards.
TTTTTTTTAAGGAAAGCTGTACAGAACCATATGTTGGTTGTTCTGTGGTCCAACCAGAACTTCCTCAACTAAAATTATCTGGAAGTGTCCACCTCAAAATTCACTGCCATTTCCATGAAGAGTGCTGGTTTTGGGTTCCTCTGCCGGCTGCAGACATCCCTGAAAAGCTGAGCAAGTAACCAGCCAAGAGCTCTCTGCAAAAGTGGTTTTCAATCAGAGTCACAGAATATTCTGAGCTGGAAGAAACCCCCAGATGGTCTAAGTGACACTGAACAGCAGTGTTAAAGCAGAGTCAGAGACAGACACACAAATCATCTCACAAACACTCAAGTCTTTCAGAACCACCACAATTTCTTATTTTACTGTCAAAAATCCGTTCTACAGCTCTGAGTCCGTAAGGACAACATCCAAGGCATTTCTGAGGAGAGCAGAACACAAAATACTTGGTGCCAATATATTTTAAGAAACAACACAAAACCTGAAACAATATATTTGCCATGTTACTTTTTCTTACCTTCTCTTCCCTAAAATCTCATTAATGCTTCCAGGTATTCTGCTTGGCATGAAATGGAAAGAAAACCAAACCATCAAGGTCCCAATTCAGGGAAAGAACCTGTTCTGTCACTGTCCCCCCAGGCACTGTCACTGTCCCCCCAGGCTCTTGGGGTGCATTTCCAGAGCTTGGATGGAGGTGATGGCACAGGAAATGATCCCAAGCTGCTCTCGAGGAGATGCAGATGGAATCTCCCCAGACTGACGTGATTTAAACGAAGCTAAGCATCACTGCATCTCTCCTGTACAGCTATCAGCAATGGGAACAATGAAACTGAAAATTAAAGATAGCCTCAGATGGCTGCACATTTATGAAGTTTTCTGAAACATAATTTTCATCTCACTGCTTCTTTTTCCCAGCTGTCTGCTGAAGAATGACAGCTGCTTGCAAAAAAAGTGATTTCCGGGCAGCACTGGGGCACCAGAGATCTCCACAAACCCACTGCTCCAGGGACTGAATCTCTGTCATTCCAATGGGCAAAAACAGCACACAAAAGATTAATATTTCTCCTAAATACCCGAATGCAGAATATTTAGTTCCAGACCTGCTACTTAAAGCATTTGCATTGCCTGTAGCACTAAACCAACTTGTATTTTCACAAAAACATTCTGACAGGAACATCCATCTCTGAGAACCATTCCTCAGCACCTCAGAGCAAACAGCATCTCCAGATGTGAGGCAGCTGCCTTTGCTGAAGTGTCATTTCTGCATTAATGTACATTTCCAAGTGGTCAAACCATGACTGTGGAAAATCTGATGTAAATATGCAAAACCCACAGTTCTGCTCATGAACTCCTGAAGGAAAAGCAGTGGCTGAACAGGCTGCTCCTGAGTAAATATTTTCCATTTCAGTGCATAGATTCAGCTCTGATTTAACACTCCAGCCCTTCTCAGCAAACTGCTGATTGCAGCTCCTCTCCCTGGAGCAGAGATTCTCACAAATACGTCCTGGATTTCCCTGCATGCCATGCATGGACCTGAAGAATTTATGAACCTAAACCACCACAGACACAAGCAAACAGGAAAGGAGAGTTTCATCTGTTCTGTTCACACGCACAGAAGAAAATTTATCTGCATTTTCAGTTGCTAAAAAGAAAATTTCTCCCACAACGTTGACGGGACTTCTCTGATCTACATGCAAAGGAAAGAACCCAAGAGTGAAGGCAATTGCAACACAGAAACCCAAGTTTGCTTTGCTCTTCCTCATAATCACTTTTTTCAGACTAACCAGGCAGATCTTGTCCACCACAGCACAGCTCAGAACAGAAAGGTTCCTTGGCAACTTGACCACATCAGGAATGTTTTCCCCCAAAAAGGGAATTATGGACAGAGGAATATGGACATTTTCATCCATGTCCAAGCTATATCCTCACACACATGAGCCCCACTCAGAAAACCAACAACCAGCTACAATGGAAGTAAAGCCGCTGCTGTAATTTGCATTAAACAATTTGAGGAAAACCAACAACAATTCTGTTGTAAAATGTGTCACAGGCAGAATTCAAACACCTCTCTCTAGCTGCAAGATGAAACCCATCTGCTCTGCCTCTCCCTCCATGGCAGACTGAAAACTCCGAGTGCAGGGTGGGAACACAGGACCAGCATTTAATTTATCATTTCCCACCACAGCAACGCCAGGGTTTGATTCTCTCCCAAATCTGCATATTCCCTCATTAGCAGCCTTTCCCTCCATTAGAGGTTTACTGTTGTTCTATTTCCTAAGCTTCCGGCAAATTAACACCAAATTGAATTCTACAGAAAAGTTGTTGCAGGCTTTCTCCCCCACGCCTGATTTAATCGCATTTTTTTCTCCCTCAATTTATGCTACATTTAATCATGGAAATTGTTTTTAAGATTGATTTCTGATGATAATACTTATCACAGTTCAGAGGATTATTCTTCCTGTCTATTTCTGGCCAATTCTCAAAGAGAAGATTTGATATGGAACAACTTCTGAAGGCCAAAAGTGATATTTAAACAAAAGATAATTTCTTTTCCTTTCTACCACCCCTTTTCAGCTCTACACACAGCCTGTGGCAGAAGACACAAAACCCTCACATATTTCCTCCTTTCACAAATAATACTAGCGAATGGTGCAGAATGGACTGAAGAACTAGAAATAAATCAGCATTATTCATTTGAACTAGATGGACAATAAATTCTTTTCTTTATGGACAAGCCTACATGTAAAGACATTCTTCTACAGTTTCCAAGTGCTCTGAAATTCTTTTAAGAAAAGAAAATTACTATTTATTAGTGGTGTGTCATGAATATAATCTTCTGCTTAAAAAAACATATTCTCCATATAAAATTAATGCTTTTTAAACCCCTATGCTTCAAATTGTTTGAAGTATGGTAGGAGATTATCTGCGTAATCCATTTCTTTCACTTGGGCATTTCAGGTTTCATGCTGCTGTGCAAAGTTAGTTCTGCTTACAGACCTGGCAATCTCCTCAAGAAGCAGAAAAGGAGTCAGGAGAGAAAATATAAAAATATACAGTCTTAGGGGGTTCAAAAAAAGGGAAAGTGTAGTGAAATCGAACTACAAGGGAGAAATTGGGAGTTACATCTCTTGCTGCCGCTGTAACTGGCTGGAGAATCCGTGTTACCTCTCTGCTTTTATGTCTGTGAGAAGGCAGCAGCTGAAGGAAGCTCATTAACTCAATTCTTCAAGCTCAGGGCTCTGTTTCAATCCTTGTCAAAGTGGAACTGCCACTCGATGAGCCTCAAAGGCAAACCACTGCAGCCTCCAACACTCAGATGGGCTTTGTTTGCCCAGGGGAAATGAAACTCAAATACAAATGCATGTTGTGTATGTGTGCCTCACTCAGATCAGGATCTGAGCCTTTTCTTCACTGTTTCCAGCATAATGCAGTCTTGGTGCTGCCGAGGCTGCATCACCTGCAATGGGCTTTAAATAGAGAATTAACCAAACAGTTAACATCATTCCTGCCTTGGGAATGACTGGTTGGAGTCAGTGTTGTCTCCTCAGCTCAGCCTCTTAACCACTGCTGGCTGAACCACATGGAGGAAATTAAAGAGCAGTTTTCCCCGAGGGTCCCAAATTGCCCTCAGTGAAGTGATTTGTCTGCGCAGAGCAGAGAAGGGAAACTGAGTGTTATGGCAACCTGCATGTCTGCCATGGAAATCCCTGTGCTGCTCCCTGGGCAGGCTGGAAAGCAATCCAAATTCTGAACGTTTCCTCTTTGCCAGATTGTCAAATGGCATCATTTCTTCTTATGTGCAAAGTGTGTGTTGAAAGTTGCTCGAATGCCAAAACTTGTCCAATCCTGCTACAATGTAGTAGAGAATAATTTCTAAATTTAGGAAGTAATTGCTTTGCTGTCCAGTGAAATGTACACTAAAAAAATAATTTCCTCTAGGCAAGTCCTCATTTTAAACACCAACTCAGAGCTGAGTGAACACAAGCACTAAAGCTTTGGAAAACATGAAGCTGTGCAATTCCATTGCTGCAGTTTTCTGTTTTCATCTATGCTTTCTCTGTTTCACAACACAATCAAAACAACAACAGCCAGCGCTCAGATGTCATCCAACACACACTGACAAAGTGCTTGGCACATAAAACCACTCCATTCTCCTGGGTAATATTCCTTTTTGTGGAGGATTCTGACTCTCCCCGTTGTGGTTTTATTAGAATTCTGAACAAAAACCTGACATTTCAAACTTCTTTGTGCAAATGAAAGGAAGGAAAGGTTCTCGTTTCAAATGCAGTCTGTCTGACACTGCTGCCCTCCAGCAGCTCCTTGCCAGTCTGGATCGTGGGAGCACCAAGGCTTTGATTTCAGGAATTTCAGAGCACTGAACTCCTAACTTCTAACAGCTGAAAGAGGCTGGAGTGAACAACCAGGCAAACAAGCTGGCTCTGGAATAGTTCACTGCCAGTTGAAATGACTTCTTTGATAGCCCTGCAGTGTGGATTTCAAACACACTGCCAAGTCCCCAGCAGCTCAGGAGCATCACTGCTGCTCCTGAGGAAACTGCAGCAATGGTCTGCAGGCATGCAACACACAGCTTGGTGTGATAGTCTGGGAATTCGGATATTCTGGGAATTTGGATATTCTGTGATTTACTGCACAATGAAGGATTCAGCACTAGACACGTTCCACATCTAAATTCTGATTTCACAGCTCTTCAAACCTGGCACCAATCCTGCTGGGGGAGAAAAGGGCAAACCAAAAAAGCTAGAGACCAAACTTGCCGTAAATTTTCCTAAGTGTTCAGAAAGAGCCAAGGGGAAACCAGAATGAAGTTTCCCAGAGCTGTCTGTGAATGGGAATGACAGACAAAATTAAAGAGTGGCTCTGCCTGTGCCATTCCACACAGAAAATCTGACCTGGTGAGCTGTGGCCAGCACTGCTGCACAAAGGTATCAAGGAATGAAAAGCATCTATCAAAAATGTCCCTTTAATCTCTTCTGTTTATCATGAAACCACAGTCATTTAAATAAGGTTACTACAGAACTATGAAATGCCACAAATCATGGCTTTGTAGAATTCTATTTCTTATTTTTGTTGTTTTTTTTTTTTTTGTTTTGAACTGAATTCATTTCAGGTCATAGCCAATGTCAATCTGAGCAAAACCAAATGATCCACAGAACACTTGAAAATAACACCCACAATGCACAGTAATTTGGTGTCAGCTAGGGAGTTCAACAGATACCACAGATAAATACAAGATAGGATTACACTTCTGCTTAAACTGAGTCTCTCTGTGTCAGCACCCCAGAAAAAGCAGCAGTTGATTTCATCTCATCTGCCAAACAATTCGGTTTTTGCACAGGTTTTGGCAGAGAAAAGAAAGTAGAAATCACTCAGCACACTGCAAACTTCTGGCCACTAACTTGCTAGACACCCCCAAATCTCTTCCTCTTAAGGAAATTTAGGCTTTTCTAGGCTTCTGGAGTCTGGGGGGTTTGGTTTGGTTTTATTTTTTTAGTTTTGACCATCTGAGTTTCTTTTAACTATACTGAAAAGTTTTTATATTGGGATCTACCTAAGGACCATCTGAGCATCATTCATCTGGATTAACCCCAGTCCCCTACAAATAGTACATCCTGGAAAGTTAAGATCTTTAATTGGGTCATTAGTATGTCCCTAAAACTTCCTACCAGATTAACACAATCACTTCTTTTCTCCCTCAGTTTTGGGGGATGACTCTGATCTCACCCAACTGAAATTCATCCTAAAATAGAAAAAAAGGGAGAGGGGGGCAGAATAACAGAGTAACAACCCTTGCTTTGCTCAGGATCCATAATCAGAAGCAGGAGAATTAAAGAGCTCTTACTCCACACAAAGTGCTGGAGAAGCAAAGCACGAAGGACTGAGATGCCCAAAGTCTTTTCAGGTTCATTCTGAAACAGGAGGAGCAAACCAGAGCTCAGAGCCCCACAGGAACTCCTGCACACTGCCACCCAGGAGAACCTTGCTGTGACACAGCAGAAGCTTCCTGGGGCTGAAGGTGGCACTGAGACACATTCTCAGCCAAATTTAGCAGGAATTCTCATCTTGCCAGCCAGCCAAAGTACATCATGCAGCTCCCAGGAGGTTTCATCCAAAGCCTGGAGTCTCACTGTTGCTATCAGTAATCCCTGCCAGCCTGGGATCTAATAACCAATTTTGTGGCATTAGAATTCTGTCTTTCTGCCATTCTGCAGGGTTGTGGCACTGCAGAGACCACGAGTGAAACTACACAGGAGTTCAGTGCTGGAGGAAAGGGGGAAACATCCACCTTGGCTTTGCATTTTTTACCATGGAACTTCAACTGCATCTTTAGAAACAAAAACCTCTGCCATCTCTAAAACCTCCTGAGTTTTAAACATCTCAAGGATGCTGATGGATTGTTGAAGACTAAACAGAAGAGAGGTTACATTTAAAACACTGCCCAAACTTCCAGATTCAGTATGATACAAAATCTCTTCCATTTTCAAAAACATGAGCAAAGCAACAAGTGTTACTGTTGTAACACAGTGCTGACCATGTCCAGAGCTGTGAGGGAAGGTAGGCTAATGTGACCTAAATTTTACTGCTTTTTAATCAGCAGCTCTTCAAAAGAACAGACAGTATAAGAGTACTGGGGGATTTTCCTATTGTTCTGAAAAAGCTCTATTACACACACTCAGTTACACTGTGCAGTGACAGGCAGATTCACAGGCACAGAACAGCTGCTAAAAATAATTTGTTTTGTTCAGCAATAGCTTTTGCCATTATTCTTCTTTCTGCAATTTTGCAGTCTGTGAGAAAAGTTAATTTTTCTCCCCAGATCTCTGCATGTGTTGAACAGCTCAAGCCAGGCTCTGATTTTTCAGCCTGCTTAGGAGCCAGAAGAGGCATTTACAGGGTGGGTGATTTAACACCACTTGAATCAAACCTACTTGAGACACTTCCACTGCCATTTTCTAACAAAAACATTCAAAACAGGAATTGCGGAGGAAGAAAATAGGAAAGAAAAACACTAAAGCTGTTGCTCACTAGCAGAAATAACCATCTTACTATTCATCAATAACCTGATGTTTGCAACTGAAAAAAACCTGAGCACTGCTCCTTCCAAGGCACCCCTGGGGCACAATCCAGCTGTGCACAGCTGGAATTCCTGCATCTCCCATCTCAGCAGGGCAGGAGCATCTTCTCCTGGCTGGGCCATTCTCCCTGAGCAGGGATTTCACCGAAATATAAAAACATTACAAACCCAAGGCTCACACCAGGCCTGTGCTCAAACTGAACCCAGGACTTCCAGCATGGCAGAAAGCTTTGCCTAATAACAGTTTTGTACCACAGAAAATCCAGGAGGCATCTATTATTCAGTCAGTCAGCCTATAAAAATTACATGACTTTTAACACACTTTTTAATTGCTTTTAATTATTAACATTTACACTGCTCTCAAAATGACAGAGTGTCTCAGCTGGAGACATGGCTGAATTTTTAATAACACTGGAAAGCAAAGTGACAAATCTCAGAGTGTGGACTTCAAACCTCCACAGCATTCCATGTATTTGGAGGATGAGAAAGGAAATCCACACTCCCTGGGAAAGACTCAAACCAGCCTGCAGTGCTGGAAGTGCCTCTGAATGCTTCAGGCACTAAGAACTATTTTTCACAGGCAAAAAACACAGAGATTCTTGCTCTTGTCTTTAACAAGAATTAGGGGTTTGTCCTTAAAAAAGGAGCCAGACTTGCAACAGCCAAACCTTCTGGTCTTTAAGGAAACAGAAAAACTATGGAAGCAAAGTGGGGAAACTGAGTTTGGTTTGGAATTGTGGCAAGAGAATAAGAGAATAAGAGAAACACAGTTCTGGTTCCCTCCTGGTCCTTGGGAAGCAAACCTGCAAACACTTCCTGCTCCAAACCCCGACAATAAAAACCTCCTGTGACAACTAATGCACAACTCCATGTAGGCAGGACACGATCAGTCTGCTAAAACTAACTGCTGAAGCTGTAAATTTGGGTCAGAAGAGATTAATTACATGAATGAGAAATGCCCGGAATACATCTTCTCACTATTGTTACTTTTCCTATATTTAGGGCTTATAATTTTTTTTTTTTTTACTTCATTGATCATCATTGACTTCAGATCAAATTATTACCAAATTTGCACAACATTTTTACAGAGAAAAACAGGAACAAATTCTCTTATGAATACATTTTGGTCAGTTTTATCTTTTAGTTACTCCCAACTTCATAACCTTGGTTTACGTTTCAAACCTGACAGGAGCAGGGCTTATTCCAACTAAACCAAATTACAGGTATTAATTAATGGCTCATGCTTGTTTGCCAGCTCCTGCAAGCAGAAGGGTAGATAAAAAATGTATTTACAGCAGAATTTAATTACCCATTTTCAAGCCATTGGCCTCCTGGCAAAAGTCTCCCAGTGTAGTGCAGAATAGGAGTTGGATTAAGAATTAATTTACTGTCAGGAATGATCTGCAATTTAACGGCTTAATCAAGTTTGCCCTGGAATTGGTAGGAGCTCTGGAGCCTGATGGTGCCTCAGAGCTGCTGCAGCCCCAGACAGCTCCCAGATCCATAATAGAATCAGCAATCCAGGAGTTCTCCCTCTCACCAGCAATGCCTCTGGCAAGTTCTGTGCTCCCAGCACTGAGCTGCAGCTCAGGGCGCTTTGGACTCCTTGCTCCTCCTGCAGCCACATCTCCCCAGAGCCTGACTGCAGAACACCAGGACTGGCAGGAAATTCAGCCCAGTGCCTGGCAAACACATCCCCTCCTGTCCTTTCAAATCACAGTGCGAACAGAGAAAACTGTGAACAAAAGGAGACAAAGGGTTTGAACACAGAGATGTTCTTTTGGCTGAGCTCAGAACTGTCCCTACCGTGGGCAGTATGACCACTGAGCTCCTTCTACAGGAGCACTACTGAGGGTGGAAATAGAGAGAAAAACACAAATCACAGCTGAGAAAAAACGAGCCATGAGCTGAGCCTTTTGACTGTTAAAATTCTGAAATTTAAAAGATCTTGATTAACTTTAAAAATGAAATCACTCCATGTTTTCTACAAGAAGCCAAGTGATAGAGCAGTAATAGCCTAAGTGCTGGAACAGAAAATGTCACGCTAGAAATAGAGGTATAAAAACTGCTCTCCTGAGCTTTCAAAGCCAGGTTTTAATGGTCTCAGTGGCTCCAGCCTTTCAAAAATATGAATAAGCTTCCCACATGGGGTATTTAGCTGGGCTGAAATACTCCAAACAAAGTCTCTGCAAATTATCATTGGCTGTCAAAATATGCTGGTGGAGCTCCTGAAGTGTTTTGAAGGCCAAACCATCCCAGCAGCTCACCTTACATTCTACTGCTTTTCCCTGCTCAGACCACGGATCATCCTGATGTCTCCCATTCTGTCACCCAGGCATTTTTAAATCGCATCTGGCACAATATTAGCATTACATCCAAAGCCTCTTGTGCAACACTGATGCTGCTTTTCTTCCTTGCCTTCCAAAGACAGCTGGGAAGATAATTGTTAAAGTCTTCAACATCTAAAAGAATCAGTGGGTATTTCACAGGAAAAACAGAATGGTCATTCACAGAAAATAGATAAAAAATCACCTTTCCTCTGCAAGAACAAGATGTGCTGGGCTGGCTGTGCCCACGTGAGGAGCAAAGCAGTGATGGCAAAGCACACTTTCAGAGTGACAGCAGGGAATTTAAAACAGCAAATCCTCCTGTTCAGACTCCTCTTTCTCACGCCAGACAGCACTTAATGGAAACAGCAGGTGCAAAACGTCACTCTGCACATCCCAGCCTCAGGGTGTGCTGACTCAGTTTTCTCCACCTGCAACAGCCTGGTTTCCTTCTCTATCCCCCACAGCATGCCCAGAGTTCCATTGCCACAGGGGATTTTTCTTTTTTTTTTTCTTTTCTTTATTGTTTCCATCTCAACAGGAAACTGGATATTTCCAAACCTTAGCTTTTTCCGGACATTCACCTGAATTTTCAATTGTCAACTCTCTGAACACAATTTACACTCTCAAACAAAGTTACTCCATGCTGGATCTCCTTCGACATCAGACAGTGGCAGGCTTGATTCTTCACTCTGTAAATCCAGGACAGAATTTGTTTCCTGTGCAATCACCACATTGAAATGACACCCTGGATTTTTCTCCCAGCAGCTGCAGAGGCACAGCAAAGCCCAACCCCATCTCAAGTGGGAATCCAGGCTGCAACCCTCAAAATGCCAAGGCACAAAATAGCAGCCTTGTCCCAATTTCTCCATGTTATTTTGGTGTACTTTAGGAAAAAACCCAACAACACACAACTCATTAATTATAACCTTTCAAAAGTGTTTTCCTTTCCCCCAAACTGCTGAAATTTAGCAGAGCTGCAGCCAAAGTTCTAATGAAATTATTTTTAGCTTTTGTCATGCAGAGAACACCATGAAGTAGGTCTCATCCTTCTATTAATGCAAATGTATTTAAGCAGTCAGCGCAGGAAACTTTAAAATATGCTAATCACTGTTTCTTTGGCCTGCAGCCTCTGATGTCTCTGCTGATGTGAACATACCAGCCAAGGGAACACCATCATTTAAAGTGTCAATAGGTGTTCACAACTCCAGAAAGTGACAGCCACATGCATATTTTATTGCCACATTTATTTCTTTCCCTAATTCCCACAGTCAACAACCTTTTTAATACACACTGTTCTTATTTCCTCGTGTCTGAGCCGAATTGCCACAGCGTGTTAAAAATGGAAATGCTTTGGATAATCACATGCAGTGGTTTTCTTTGGGAAGTGTTCAGTGCTGATGAAAGGGAGCAGATTGGCAGCCCTGCAGATTGGAGTTCCCTGATAATCCACAAGGAAAACAAGGCACTGCTGGGGCAGCAGCTCAGCAGCTTCCCTGCAGTGCTTCCAGCTAAATCCCTGCGAGAGAAACTGAAAAACCAACTCATCACATCTCCAAGTCAGTCTGACTCTGCCTGCTCATGTCCTTGGCCTTGCTGCTTATTTTTAGTGTCAGAGAAAGTGATCAGAGAGCAATGGCTGTCTGTCCTGCAGCACTCAGCCTGACCAGGACATCCTGGGTGTGCTCAGAATACCTCAGCAATTTTATCCAATAAAGAATTGAGGTAAAACCTCTGGGTGTCACCTAAATGATTCTCACCTACTGGGAGTCCCATCAGGAATGAGATTTTCCTTCAGCATGTTGCAATGATGAGGACAAAACACCCGAGACAGATGTGCATAGCTCTCCACTTTTGTCAACACTGAGAATTAATATTTTTAATTAGCAGTGTGATCAAGATGGTAGAAAGTATTATTCTGAGATTTACTTATGTACCATACAGAATATAGCAGATATTATCACACCTGACAGACAAGGCCTGGAGAGTTGATCAAAGCACCTGTTGACACCTAATCTGGGAAACTAAACCAGAAATTTAAAGAACGAATTTTAATGGACTAGAAATTTAATGAACATTTTTAATGACACACCAGTAAGTCAGCAATTAGAGGAGAATGTGCTAGCATAGACATAAATAAACAAAAAAAAAGCACAGGATTTTAAAATAGCAAAGGTAACTCAGCCAGAATACTTCAGAGAGACTGCAAGGCTCAGTCGTATGGCACAAAAGCACAGCAGAGTTTCACAGCCAGAAACTGGGGATGTTTTATTGTGCAGTGACAGCTGTGAGTCCAAAACCTTCCTCAGACACCTTCCTGACACTGCCAAGGAAATTCCTGCCCAAGGGAACCAGGAGCTGCTTAATAAAGAGAAAATGCCTCATCCTCAGCAGATATCCACTCACAGAATTGTCTCCTTATCTCAATAAAACTTCATAAATAAATTAGCCTGGGATTTTTGCAGAAGATCAAATCCCATTAAAATGCATCTTCCAGTTATCTGTGGAAATATTGGTTAGGTCTCGAATTGCACTTTATCCTCTGTTAACTGAGATGTTACAGCAGAGTATTTGCAGTGTTTGCACACATTTTCTCTCCAGGGGAAGATGCCTCCTGCCACTTTGTTTCTGGAATTTTAACTCTTAGAAATGATCTGCAAATCTTCCTGGCAGCTACACAAAACACCACTGCTAAAGAAGGAACCAGGGAGTTTCAAAATACATCCATGAGTGTCTTAATGAGTGTCACTCATTAATTAGGTCTTTAGGATCACATTTCCCATCTTTGGAATTCTAAAAGACCACGCAGAGAAAGAGTTAAATTCTATTTGCCTTGCTGAAATGAGTATCTCAAATACATCTCTGAGGCCATGCACTCAGCCAAGATGCTTTTGGCTCTACAGAAGCCTATTTTAAAATGTGTGGCTAATTATTTATACAGCTCATTATCTTCTTGCTGTGCTGAGCACGACTCCTTTCCCTCGTCCACCCACTGCCACTCAGGTGAATGCTTTCAATGTGTCTGAAACATCATTTTTTTAAGAAGGAAAAAAATTTAACAGTGCAGCCACTTTGGAGGAAATTTCAACAAAATCCAGCAATGAGATCTCACCAGCATTAGATTTTGCAGACAAGGCAGTGATGTTACAACTTTCCTTCAAATACAGAAAATCAAGGTTTCTTCATGAGTTAAGGTGCCTTACAGACCATGAGGAGAGAGCAGGAGAGATCAACCCAAGGGATGATTGCTCCAAAACTGGTTTCATCTCATGCTTATCAGGATACCTTCCATCCACCCCCAGTGAAATTGCCTGTAGCCACTGTTTTCAGTGGTAAATAACTGAATTATTGCACACACTTCTCACACTCCCAGCACTCCTGTGTGCTGCCAGTGAGCACTGACGATTTCCAAGTGTCTGAAGGCACTCAGAGCTTCATACACTCAATTTAAATCCATTAAAAACAGAACTGGAACGCTTTGTTTTGGAGAGCAGAATGAAAACTTCTTCTCCAAATCAGAGCTGCAACCTCAAAACTATTTGAATAGAGAAGCACAAGTTTCTTTGCCTTTAGTAACTTGGTCTTGTCTGCCTCCCAGACTCATCTATCCTCACCACAGTGCAAGGAACTTTCTCAGTGTCAACTTCCATTTTCTGATGCACAGCAAATGTTCCAAGCTGCAAGGGACTTGCTGAAGGACAATGCTGAAAACCTTGGTACTTTCAATTTCCATGTCAGGTTAATTTACCATAAGAATTAAAAATTCTGGGACAGGAGTTTGTAGCTCTGTAGTTACTTTTGATCTAAACACCAGCATTCTGCATGACTTGCCTTGTCAGCTTTAAACTCTTCACAGAAGGACTTTTTCTTTTTTTTTTTTTTTTAAGCCAACATTTGTCAGTAAAGCACCTTTTGCATTTGGAATGTGTGCTGAGATCCCCAGACAGAGATACAACCATCAAACATGCATGAGCGCTCAGGGCAGGATGGGACAGGAATTTGTGAACTTCAGCACACACTGATACATTCCTGTTCACACACCTCAGTTCTGCTGTTGTATTTGATGAAAGGGGACAGCCCAGAAATACAGTTTTATACATCTTTCTGACATTCAATATGCTTTTCCCCAGTACTCCATTTATCTCTGCTGCACATCACCAAGCCAAGGGCTCCTCACAGGCTCCATATCCATATCCAGAAAGGGATTTCAGAGCTGCTGCCCCTCCTGACCTCACTCTGCTCTGCTCACCACACCAAAAACTGCAATATGGCACTGAAAGTGCCTTTATTGAAAGGTCACATTCGAGTCAACAATCTTTCAAAACTGTGGGAGTAAGAATATTATGTTCTGGGGAAGAAAGAAAAAAGGTCAGCCTGCTTTCATGGCTGCTAATTTAATCCAATCTTATACTGGCCATGTCTCATTGTTTGGGCCTTTAAATATCTTTCACTGCTTCTACTCATTCAGGAATGTAATGACCTGCTTGAAATATGATTAGAAAAAAATGCTTTTTAAAACCCCATTAAGATCTATTTTTTGATGGAAGTTTCCTTCTTAGCCTGCAGCTAAGAAAAGCTTTCATTATGCTGGCACTGCACCAAGAAACCCAAACCAGAATTCTGCATTTGCACAGGTAATAGCTAATCTAGAAAACACCATTAGAAATGGAAAGCTGCATAAGTCACTGCAGTGATTCAGAGAGAACACTGATGATGGAATGGCAAAGCTCAGTAGGACTCAGTGCTGCAGCCCAGGTTTGCCTCAAGTTGGTTTTTTTGGAGGTTTTGGGGCTACAAACAACAACCTCCCTTCCCAGACACCTCCTGCTGAGAGAAGTTTGACACCACATTGAAAGATTGACTCCACGTTTTTACCAGAAATGTCTTACCAGACCTTAACATTCCGTTCACATCACAGCTCTGTAATTATTCTTTTCAGAAGCAGAGATGCAAAGGAGGCATTAACAGCCGTTCAAAATATCACATTTATGCACTTTTCCCTTGTCATATTGAATGTAATTACTTCTGATGCAATCAAACTCATATCCTTCAAATGGATAAATCCAGCACCAAATTTAGAACCTCAAGCTCCACACATCAGGCTCTTAAAGCAAAGCTTTAAGCCTTTACTTTCACTTCAGGGAGGTACAAAGAATAGTGAGAACATAAGGTTTAAAAATGGTACTTTTTAATGAATTTTCTTTAAATTACTTTGCTAGTTCCTGGTTGCAAAGTGCTTTGAAGATCAAAGGTGATATCAGAACTGCATCTCCTAACTCAGTCACCAAGAGATGGGAACACCTGACTGACCAACCCTTCTGAAAGTTTCTTCTCTAAATTCAAAAGGTGCCTGAAAATCAGAAGATGTGCAAACACACAGAAATCCAACCAGAAAACCATCTGCTGATGTTGGGAATCAAGGATTGATACAGCAGAATAGACTGGGATGTGCTGCTGATAACCACTGAGCTCAGGATCCTCACTTCCCATTCATGCATCCAGAACTAAGCACTGCAATTACTATTTATGTCACATTTTTGGCTTTCAAACTCTCATTTCATGCTTAGACTACATCACACACACATATGTGTTTTATATAAGTTCTACAGGAGTTTAAGGAATCAATCCAAAGGACATTGCTGTGTAGATAATGGAGTTAAATCCTCCCTTTTTCTCCCAAACTCTGCCCCTCGGAAATCCCCAAGCCTCCAAAGTTGTGAACATGCAAAGAAAACCCCGAAAACCCACACAACCAACCAAGCAAAAGCAGCAGTTTGGACTGCAAAACAAAACTTCTCTTCAAATGCATCAGTTGCCATAAAAGTGTAAAAATAAAGACAGGACTTACTAAAAACTGCCAGTGATGATGCTTTTCATTTAAGGTGGAGACATGAGACTTGGAAATCTGTGTCTCTTCTATACAGCAGGTCTGATCAAATATTTCCTGTGAAGTTGCAGGCTGCAGACATGATGGGGCATTTCCAAACTGTGCAGAATGAAAGAAAACAAGTCAGTGACCACCTGGTTAAGCTGCATTTGCAGCACCTGAACAGCACTTGCTCCTCCTACCATACTGTGAGTTTTCTGAACATGTTTTTCACTGCATGTGCCTCCAAAACTGCATGGAAGTGATGGTTAATTATCCATTACACACCATGGAAGGCAACATAAATTAATAAATTCAGCCTTGCCGGATAAACATTTTCGTCAGGGCAGGAAACAAGACTGAAGTCCAACATAAAACTCCAAAATAAGCCTTAAATGTATCATCACTGGTACCCTGAAAGAATTTAACTTCAGAGGGCAAGTGAAAAAATTCAGTTTCAATACCTTCTCGAAGAAATGTAGGGACATAGAATGAAGCAGAAAAATTCTGTCCAATATTTATCATTACAGTCTGCAGAATATCTCTTTTATTAATAACACATTTCCAGCAAAGGTTAATACAAAGCACCATTAGAAATCCAGGAGTATTTCTGCTGTCTCACCCACTCAACTCACAGCACTCCTTAGCTTAGAGGGATCTTTAGGTTTGATATTTCACGTCTTTTTGGATGGAGTCAGTGGAGACAACGTTCTCCAATTCCTTTTCAAAGCAGGTTTGGGAACAACCACCTGAAACACATTACATTTCCATGCAAATACACTTTGAAGTCCACACGTTCCTGAGAAAACTCGGAGGATTCTGAATTTGGGATAATTCAAACCTACTTAATCCTCTGCTAAGCATTTTCTGTTCTGGGCAGCAATCAAACACCTTCTGCAAAACGACTCAAGAGAGACCATGAATCACAGGGAGAGACTAAATCCAAACTGTGGAGAAACTCCCACTGAGCTCTGGGTGAGATCCCAGTTGGTTCCAGCTGAGCTGCACAGCCCAAGGAAAGATCCAATAAAGCACTTCTTCCCTCGGGCAAAATTAGCTTCCCTTCTCACACCAAGCCAATCATCTGAATGCCACCCACAGCAAGGAAGAATCACAGGGATTTCAAGCTGCTTCTTCAAGAAACATAAAAACTTCTTAAAAATAAAACTAGTGAAAAAACTTCTTTAAAATAAAAAAGGATTTAAACAACAATGTAACATAGCATCAGCACTGTGACAGTTTTAAATGAATCCAAGTTTGATGTAAATTCTAGCATGAAATGCAATTAAGTTGTCCTTCCCAATCTCAGCAGATCAGCAAATTGCTAAGATAATTCCATGTGCAGAAACTCGATTAATCAAGTGTCCACTTGATGGACAGGAGTGTTTAACAGCCGAGGGGCACTGATAGAAACCAGAAGACAAGTGTAAAATAAGGGTTTTTCTCCTAATTTCTCACTTTTAAGTGCAGCAGATACAACGTGGGTTGGACTGCACACAGCCCCCACTCCCCACAGGCAGATAATTCAGAGTTAAAGCTCAGCCTGGAGGAAATGTTTCTGGCTTTTATTTATCTGATTTGATTGGTAATAAATAATTTTCCCCAAGGAGAGTCTGTCTTGCTGCAGCAATAACTCCTGAGCTATCTCTCCCTATCCTTGTCCTGACCCAGGAGCCTCTAACAGTGTTTTCTGTGCCCTGGGAGGGCAGGGGAGCAGCTCTGGTGGCACTGAGCAGCTCTGGTGGCACTGAGCACCCGGCCAGGGTGGCCTCACCTCACAGCCCAGAGAAACCACAGGGAGCTCTGCAGTTCATCACTGTGAGAACTTCTCCACCAGATCCTCACAGCTCCAAAACCACATGCTCTATCCTCACATCCCTCTTTTTGCGAGATTCAGGTCACAGTAACTCAGTGCAAACAGTGTAACTTTGTTACAGCTGCTGGAAGAGCAGTTTTAGAAATAAACTGTGTTGCAGCTAAGGCTCTGAGGCAGTCAGGCACCTTTCCATGATGTTTGATTTGGGCTACATTTTGCCAACTAGAAAACAAAAATACTGAGTGGAAAGATGTGCTGATTAAGGTCAGCAAATTAAATTCTGCTGAGCTTCACACCTGAGCAGAGACGACTTAAGATACTCTGAGGGGTAGGAGAGAGTTGAGAAAAGCTCAAACTCAGCCCACCAGAGCAGTGTTCTCAGCATCCAAACCCCAGGGACACAGGACAGTGACTCCCTGACCCCAAAACCAACACTTGGGTCTCATCCTCTCTGCAAATTGTTCAGAACCATCAAGGTATCATTGCCACCTCTCCTCAGCAGCTGCATTTTCACACAAACATCTCTGTGCTTCTCCCTAATGCCAAAGAAAACTTCCCTGTGGCTTTTGCCAAAGGTATCCAAGTGTACTCCTTACATCCAACCTTCTCTGCTTCCTGGGAAAACCAAGGACTCTTCAGCTAGGGCACAGCAAGGTCACAGCCACCCCACAAAACTTCCTCCACCACTCTTTTTCTGTTTCATTAGTCCTACATCACCTGCTAAACTGCAAACTTCTCTGATCAATCAACTCCTGTCGTGACACAAATGTAGCACAACACCCTCTGGAGCCCAAATGTGTGTTACGGCCCAAAATGTAACAGAAGAGAAGATGACAAGCATGAATAAATTCTTCCAAAGACTCATTTTTTCCCTGAGATGGAATTCCAAAAATACCTTTGGATGGTGTCCCTCCACACACAGGATGGCAAGGCAGATGAATTGCATGCTGTGAGCGCCAGCTAAATATCAGAGGTTACAGTCTGACAGATTGCAGAGTTAATGATAGATACTTCCCTCATGCCCCCACATTTCCAGCTATTTTTAAACGCCTTCACTTACATAATGTTTGGTGTCTTCATCAGCACAAATCCAATTCTGCTGGCAGCATCAAGGCTGTATTTGTAGGACATGGGAAATCACTCAGGAAAGCATGAATCCTCCCAGCTCTGCTGGGCTTGGGCCTGGGAGCTCAGGAGCTTTTACTAATTCATGAGTTTCCTGAGAGGAACCAGTGGCTGCCTTGTGTCAGCTGAGCAGGATCGTAATTCAATCCCCTGGATGGATCTGAATGACTCACTGAGGCACAGCCTGGCTGCTGCAGAACTCTGGTGACAAAGCCTGGGGGAAGATGGATGTGGAGAAGTCAGTTCATGCTGCACAAGTCACCAAAGTTTGGTTTTGAGGGATGGGATTATTTATTAAAAACATCAACAGCTGAAGTGAAGCTCACCCACACCATGAAGGTTTTGCTGCAAGGATTGTGCAGTGTAATTAAGAAAGCTGGAACGGCTTTTCTTACCTTTCCTGGGACAGAGAGAAGTCTTGGTTTTAAGTTAGAGTGAAGATACCAAAATATTAAATTAGAGGAAGAAACTTCAAAGTAGCCATTCTCCAGGTCCAAAAGAGCCTTGAAATGCACACCAGCTCAGCAACCACTGTTTTTAATGAAGCCACAACATTTTGGGGTGAGTGACCTCCAGAAAGGAGTAAGAGACAAAACCAACATGTGAATCCCCAAAGCTGCAGCTGGGTGTTTTAGCATCAGGCACTGTGCTATTTCAGGTAACAGAGATACAAAAACTGACACAGAAAGGTGCAGCACAATGAGATTTTATCCTGGGCCATGGCAGATCTCAGTTTACCAGTTCACATCTTCCTTCTTCATGCTGAAATCAGCAAGACACAAATGTCACTGAAAGGTGGAGAACTAACCCTGAACACCAACATTCTCAGGAGCATCTATGAAGTGACACCTTCATTAAAGTTTCCTTAAAACTGTAAGTCACATGGAGTTTAAATGTTGTCATCTCCATGAAATATTGTTTTAATGTGTTTTATTACAGCTAAACTTTCCCTGGTTGGGGAGCCATAAATGCTTTACCAACTTCTAAGAAGACACAAAATAGTTACAAACCCAAATGACACTAATATTCCCTCCTTGGCTGGGCTGTGAAACAGTTTTGGGAATTCATTTGAAAGATGCTGTCACTGTGCCTGTCTTTTATGATCTCTAACCATACATTAAAAATAATTCAGCAATTGACTTTGGTCCTAAACTGCAAATGATGAATGCACTGTGACTGAAGAATCAGGAGCCAAGTTAGACAAAGGAAAATAATATTCAACATGGAAGGCAAAATGTCAACAATTGTAAGTTATCATCTATTGAAGCAATTCTTAACTGTTCAGCTTGTAGTGTAAAATACTTCAATAAATCCTTCACAAAACACATTTCAGTCTTTCCTCCTAAATTTAAAGGATTATCCTGACCTACCTCTCCTTTTAACACGTCTTTTTCCTTTTGCCTCAATCAGAGTATAAATATTCAGCATTAGTGAAATAATCAGCAGTATTACAATGTATAACAATGCTGCAGCTCTAAGCTGTGTGGGTGTGCAGAGAAAGACATATTTAATACAGATACTAACCAAGCTGATGTATTTTATTTACTGTCTGTAATTCATTTATTACAATTTATTGCTGTCCTGTTCAGTCTAAGCAGGTAACAATAAGGTGAACCTTGGATTAGGAGAACTGCAAAAACGCCTCTGAATTTTTTAGGTTAAAGATACTGCAGAGAACAAACTCATTACCTGCATTGTGGTAATGCAATGCAATGTACATATATACATATATGTGTAAACCACGATGTAAATATATATATATTAGCCAAACCAGTGGATCTGCCCAGCCACTGACACAGGCATGGGGCTGAGGTTAACTTTAAATTATGTATTTAAAGGGGCAGAGATTTGAGAAGAGATAACAAACTCTTCACCACACCAAAAAGCTTGTGAAAGAGTGGCGCTGCCTAAGAAGGAAGCCTTGAGGAATTATGAAAATTACTGTTGGAAAAACAAAAGAACCTTATAATCACTTGCAGAATTATTACTCCCCAAAGAAGATACTTCTTGTTATTCAAAGGACTCAACCAGTGCAAAAGCATGGATATTTATTATTCCTAAACTATTGATCTTGAACTTGGCCACCACAACACTGCAGAGCTAATTTCTCTACTCAGAATGCAACTTCTCTACTCAGATCAGGATTTGCCTGCAAGAAAAGAGAAGGTACTTTCTGTCACATTAAAATATGAATATTATTTCATTTCCTCACTCTTGCATGTCCTTTTTTTTTTAATCACGAAAGTGATACTAACTGACAGGTTAGGGTCAATTTAATAGGAAATTAAAAATTTTTCATAGGTACTACAGTAATATTCCTATAAACAGGAATATTGGGTTTGGTGCCATAATGTCTTCATTACTGTAATAATGCATAAAATGCAACAGTAATGAATAAAGTCCTCACAACACCTCCAATGCAACTGGAGGAGTAATTTCCTGACACCTTTCCATCAGGAAGGCTCTTCCATGCAGAATGTTTGGTTTAGTGCTTTAGGATTAAGTCAAATATTATCCTCAACCCTATTACAACTGAGAATACAAAAATGCTTTGATGATATTTGTCTTACAATTTGAGAGCTTCTTGGTGTATTAAACCATCCCCAGTTTGGTCCCATTACATCATATTTCCAAGTGACAAAACAAATTAATTAGCAAGATCGTGGCACCTCGTCCTTAATCTCATTAGCAAAGACTAATGGCTACAGAATCAATTATTTCATACAGATTACTGCCTCAACACCATTAGCCTTTACATCACACAGGGTCCTTTTGAATTTTCAATTCCGCTGTAATTTCCTCCACTAGTTTAATTACAACCCTTAATTAAGTCTCTTCTTTAATCAACTTTATAGCTATGTCCACCCGTTTATGGCTGCATGTAAAATAAGAAACAAAGAGAACTAACAAACTATAGGAGCTTTCCCAGGGTTTGGCTGTCCCAACCTCTGCTGCAGGATTTGCAGAATTCCCTGCTTTTCAAGGTCCAAAATTGGCTCATAAGGAATACAAAGAAACCCAAATTTCTAGCTAAGGTTTACAAAACCATGATACAGTTTTCATTTGCAGCTCCTGGAAATCCAGTGGATTAGTGATTACATTTACATACTCCATTGTTTCGTTTTCTGTCAATTCAGTTTTTGGGGCTGTGCAGGTGTTGTATTTTTCAGAATAAACAATTTCATCCCCAAAGCAATAATTGAGATTTTCCAGTTTCACACTTCGCTGTTATCAGAAACATTTTGTATTTCTTTCCAAAGTGAAGTGTTTTGCAGTTTGAGGAATGTTAGCCATGAAAATCACTCACTGCGTATCAATGCAGTTGGTGGTTAAATGTTCATTTTAGAAATACGTTAACACATCAACATTCTCACAGGAAGAAATATTTGCTGGACCTAAAGAGCGGTGTGTCCATATAGAACTGCACAATATCGAGACCTAAATCATAATTGACAATCACAGAACATAATTAGTTACTGCTTGGCGTTTTAATAGAAAAGAGTAATAATTCTTTTATAAAAATGGTGCCATTAAAAAAAAAAATTCTCCATTAGCCTGTGGAATCTCTCATTTGATCAGAGTTTTGTGAGATTTCCCAAGTATTTGACAATTTTAACTGGGCATAAGGGAAAGTTTCTGCTCTTCAGTGACATGCAGTGAATGAGATTGGAATGGCCAGGAATAGCCTCTGTCCTTCTGATATCTTTAATTAGCTCTACCCATTTATTTTCTCCTCTCTCAAGCTAATAAAAAGCTAATTTCTGTCCCTTCCTCTCTGCAGAGTCAGATCCACCCTGCTGACCACCCAGCCCCACTTTGGGAGCTATTTTGGCCATTTCTTTCTATCTCACATGACACACACTGAGCCATCGCTCCAAAGCTGCCTCGTGTCCCCCACATCTCTGATATCAGAATTTGCTCTCAGTCCCTGCCAAATTCCTTGACTAGAGCACAATCCTTACCCCCAAACCAGCTCTGCCCTTGGCCATGCTGGTCAGCAGCTGCTGCTGCTCCACTCTTGGCTGTAAAACACTTTTGAGATTTCTGATGTTCTAAACATGAATTGATTTCTTAGGGAAGGCTATGAAACACCAAATATTCCTGTGCCAAGCACTGTGAAACACCAAATAAATCTGGAGTGGCAAATTCCTCTGATGCTCCAGAGGCATTTCTACTTTTGCTTCGTTTGCTGATTTATTCTTTTACAACAGTAAAAAAAAAAGTCATTTCTTGATAAAGAGCCCAAGTGGTTTTTTTCTTCAATTCTATCTTTCCTATTCTCATGCATAACTGAATAAAACTACCTAGTGACTTTTTTCTTTAAGATCTATCAGAATAAATGTATCAAAAGGAAATTATCAACAAAAATGAGAAAAGCCAACACCCTCTCTGTATGCAAATTTCTTCTCTTAAATACAAAAAATGAGACCATGGGAATCCTGTTTCACTGAGCAAATTAACGAAAGGTCAGAAAGCTTGATCTTTGTCACTGGGGTACTCTGTCTGAAAGCTGAACTGCCATTTAAATATTTATAAGGGAGAGCTGTAATTGCAGGTTGAGAGCTGTGAGAGCTCTGGGTGCACAAAAGAGGAAACTGAAAATATTCAAGCCATGGGACATGTTCCACCAAAGGAAAATTTGGGAGCAGGCAGGAGTGTTAACCTGGAATTTTAGTAATTTCTGAATCCACTCACCTAAAAAAGTGTTCTAAAGCCTTTTATTTTGGGAGTCTGTTATAGGACACAGAGAAGAAATTCAGATTTTACCAAGCCACTGAAAACTGATGAAAAAAGTGCTTCCAAATGATGACAGCACCACAAGCAGTAGATGGAATCATGCTTCATTTTTTATGAATGTTTTTTTTTAATAAAAACAAAAAAGGGAGGAGAAGCAGCTGCACAGATGTCAAAGTGGAGAGAGCAAACAGAAATGTTCCAGACCTGCTGCAGAATGAACTGAGCTTGCTGGGAACAGAATCTTCTCCCAGCACATCAACAGTTCTTGCTGCACAACCCTCCTTCCTGCCTGATTTTAGTGTCCAATTAAACCAAGGTTATACTTGGCTTTGATATCCAGTTCACTGAAGTTCCTTTACAAGTTTTTATTCTATTTTACACCATAGGAACAACAGGAAAGCTCAGAGATTTCCCAGCCCAGATTTCCTTCTACCCAAACCCCAGATAACCCAAATTATCCACTCTGCATCCTTCTCCCTGTGCTCCCTTCTAGCCCAAATGTGCTTCACACTCACCGAACAGAATGTTTCCATTTCTGCCATTTAGTGAATTCCCCTCCAGCCACATGAAGCCCCAGCCCAGAATTTTCCCACAAAGAGCTCTGCAAACCACTTAGTCAAAGGGCAGCACAGCAAATGCTCACTCAGGTGAGATCACATTTTGAGATGAAGATGCTCAAAGATCCACCTTGCAATAAACTGGTGCTTGAAAGGGAAGTAACTGCAAGATAAATAAAAATCCAAACTCTATCAAAAATACACAGTGATTTTGATAGGAATTCTTAACCATCTGAGGAGAATGATTATTTAGCTTTCCAGAAGGGATAACTGCAGGGTTCCTACCTAATTACCTCCATGATGTGGGAAGTTTTGAAAGCAAGTTGCCATTGAAAAATGGAGAGTGGTTTCCAAAAGAGAGAATCACAACTTCTTGTTAAATCATTTTTTGGAAGCATAAAACAAACCCTGCTCATTGGTTAGACAAGGCAACATCCCAAAATACTCCACTGATGACACCTGGTGGAGTTGCGGTGATTTCTCTCAGCTTTCTGAGTGCATTTCGGACTGCAGGCAGCCAGGATGTCAAACTTCAGCACAACAACCAGACAAGGGCATGTGAGGATCTCCACTGCACACTGAACTCAGCATGAAATCTGGAATTCCATTTTGCACCCATGGCATCTCAAAGGGAAACGTTTATAGCTGTAGAATTTGCCACCAGACAAAAAGAATCCTTATATCTCTGTTCAAATATCCTTCCAATCTTAGCCAGCCTGAACAATTCCCATCGTGACAGCAAAGAGGAAATGCTACTGAAAATGCTAAGTTTAGCTTGTGGTTAATTATACAGACCTAGCTTGGGGTGAATGGTGATCTTGATTGTGAATGGGAAGACTGTTGATTAGATTTTTTAATAAATAAATTTAAAAATTAGAGCTCACTTGTCACTTGCAGCTCAAAGGAAGAAAGAACAATAGGCAGTCCTGGAGGCTCTCCAGGCATGCAATCCCAGCCCTGGAACAGAAACATCCACAGCCTGCATCACCAGAATGATAAAATGAGTGCAGAAAGCTGACAAGGAAAAAGCCCTGATAAGCAATAAAACACGTGAGTTTTATTATATTAAATATTTTATATTTTATTTTATATTTTATTTTATTTTATATTATATATTAAATATTTTATTATTTCCCACCAACCAATGGGAAAAAATGCAGGAAAACTATTATTTACTTTGATTTGATAAGTGAACTACGTGGCAAAGTGAACTACTTCCTTCCAAATGAAGGAACACTTTTTTCTTTTTAAATTTGAACACTGAAATCTTCAGCAACTATATTAAACCATAAACCATTTAAACTACTTTTCCAGAGTTTTCCACCCTTTCTTCCGTCAAAGATCCCCACAGCTCTGTGCTCCCTCTTTTTGAAGCAGACATTCTGTGACCGTCTCAGCACACAAACCTTTCCTCCATCAAACTGAAACTCTTCACACAATCTTCACTGGCAGGAGCTCCACTGAGCAAACTCCTATTTCCAAAGCCTCTTATCACCTCTCATATCCTGGCCTTAATTTTCCTCTTTTATGCACTCAATATCACATTGGTTTGCCCTTTCAGTTTAAAAATTTCTCAATCACTCTGATTTTCATAATGGCTCTGGCTCCAGCTGACATCAATTCTCCAAAGCACTGCAGTCTTGAGGGTTCCCATAATTTTAGCTACTGTGCCAAATTGCTCTGAATTTAATTAGTTAAACACCTAGCTGCAGAAATCTATCCTAAATTTGAAGTGAGAGTCTGCTGTCAAAGTTTTTATGATAAATTCAAGGCAAGTTTGGTACCTTCTGGGCAGGAAGTTGATGCAAATGACTCATGTGCTGAGGTGCAGCTAAAACCCACTGCTAGCTGCACATCTCAAAAGCAGAGCATCACAGAACATGGCCAGAAATCCTGTGGCAAGAGCAAGAAATGTGATTCTTGGAAAAAACACAAATCTGGCTATCCAGGTGAAATAATTGCTTTATTACTTTTTAACAGCCTGATATAAGAAATTACAAGTATGAAGAGGCAAGTGACACCTCTATACCACTGAGTATTCCTTCCATAAATTGTAAGCATCAAATAATTTACCTAATTTACAAATTAGAAAGAGGTTATTGAGCATAAGGCTGGATGATTTCTCCATTTTATTGGTGCTGCAAACATGGACACCCTTTGTGTACCAGAGAATTGCTGCAGCAAATCCCTCCTGGGCTAATTGTGCTCAGAACCATTTCCATTTCTCACAGACTAGAAGGAAACTCTGCACTCACTGTCAACTCAGACCTGCAGAAACCTCTGACTAAGAAAAAAAATCTTTATGAACACCAGATATCCATTAATGTTGAATCTTGCAGAATACTCGTTTTAACAGTAAAATTCACTACATCTCATATATTCATCCATACTTCCCATTCAGGTTTCATAAAAGTACAGAAGATTCCATGGTCCACATGACAGGAGAGGAACAAAGCTGTCACAGCTCCATCCCCATTCAGCAAAGCATTTATACCTCAATTTTAGCACCATATATGAACAAGGCACTGCAGCACTGCAGGAACAGCACACCAGCAAATATAACATCCATCTTTCCCATGGGGCTGTTGATTTTTATTCAAATGAATTATGTATTAGCCAGACCAATTTTTGTTTCATTTCACACATGTAACTAATATAGTTCTTGCTGGCATTATCCCTGAGTGATATTACCACAAGTCTAAGGAGAATCAGGCCTTTAAGCCCCAACTATTATCACCATAAAATGTAAATCCTTTAAAAAGGATTTGAGGTGGCTTTTTATGAGAAAATGACAGTCAGGAAAACGTCTGACTGCCTCTGACATAAACAACAGCACAAGAGCTGGAGATTCATCTCTGTAAAGAAATCTGAAACTGAAGTGAAGCCAAAGGCATCTGACAGCAAAGGGTGGTTTGGCTATGTCTCAATAGCCAAACCACCCCACCCTGACATCCCCATTCTGCCAGGAGCCAAAGCATCCTATTGGCAAAAACAGAATTTCCCCTCCCTGGACAAAAACAGCATCCTGAACCTGCACTGCACAGCCCCTGATTTCTCCCTCCTCTCCGAGGTGCAGCATTTCCAAAACCTTCAGTGGCCAACAGCACTAATTCCCTGTCTCTAACTCCCTGCTCAGCCCCATCAGGCTCTGCTGAGAACTGTAAATGATGTCATGACCAAGTTACACTGCACTGCCAAAACAGAGATGAACCTGCAGAGAAAAAGCCTTTTTTCCTCCAGTGCAGCCTTTGCCACAAGCCCTGCTGGACCTGAGCCCACTTGGGCAGCCAAAAGCATTAGCAGGCAGAGCAGCCCTCAGCAGAGCCACCTGAACACTGCAGGATCCCCCTGCCTTCCAAAAACACTGCCGTGCACAGTTTGGCTCTACAGGTGACTCATCTGTCCCCTGGCCAGGCACTAATGGGCTCATCAAAAGGGATTTCAGCCTGTGGAGTATGAAACCAGAGAGAGATGTGTCCACAGTGCAGCGATTCTTCGGGTCCAAAGCACCCCTCAGCATAAAAAACACAACTTTTCCTTCAGACAGCAAGAATTTGGGATCACCTATATGGAAATATTAAATGGTGCATCAACATTTATTAGTCTCAATCGTTTTTCAAAATGTACTCCAGTTACGGAGATTAAAGATACTTATTATTAAAAATGAATGACATTATACAAAATCAAAATTGGAAATCTTCATGGGATTATTTTATTTATGATTAGAGGTATATAAACACCTCCAGCCCTCTTACAGTCAATGAAGAAATGGGCACTGTAAGATGTCATTTATAGCCACTCTAAGGCAGATAGAAAGCTTCCTATTTTTAGTTTCTCCATCTGACTTTTATAAGTTATTACTGCCTGAGCATTAGTCATTCCTCATGGTCTCTGTGGTGCTGCTAAACGTGGCCCTTTCTGGCCAGACTTACAGCAAAGGTACCTTGAATTCCCACTTTTCTTCTGAGTCATTTAAAGCTCACCTGAACCCCACAGACATCTCTGCTTACACCTTCATTCCATGTGGAGCTGCAATAGCTGTGCCATTGCCCTTCTCCAGGGGGCTCTGAATAAAAGCAAGTTAAATAACTATATTATCACAGGTCCAGAATTAAGCCCAGGAAGTGAGAATCAATTTACTTTGACTTTCCTATTAAGTTATATGAAGATTAGTTAAAGGGTTTTCTTTTTCTGCTGCCTCCATCTGCATCCTGTATAAGCAAAAGGATAGAACTGGTGATATGCAAGTCACATCTATCTTCCTCTTTGATCCAGTTAATGAAATTGAGATTCACTGCAATTTCCTGCTTTCCATCGTTTAAGGAACTTGGTTACTTTGAAGACTCCTTCAAGCTTACAGTATTTTTCCTTGTAACTAAGTTCTATTTCTCCTGGATATCTTATTTCCTTATCACTGCCACTACAAGTTGTTAATATCCATCTGTCTAAAGCATTCTAGACTGACTGAGCTCCATAAACTTAAATTCCAACTTGAACTGGCATAAAAACTTCTAGAAAATGTTTTTTGCTTTTTCTCTCTCCCTCACACAAGAATCATGTATTTCCAACTGCTGGTGCAAGTCCTGGAGCAGCATTTAAATGGTGACTTCAAATCTGCTAAACTGGATGGAAAGGAAATGATGACTTCAAATCTGCTAAACTGGATGGAATGGTGTCTTCATCAAGCTAATGGCTTAGCTGGCAGGTCAGAGCTGGAGTGGCTCAGGAGAACATCCTTCCTCCACCAGAATATGGGATCCACAATTGTGCTGTGGCTGTGGACATGTTTGTGATGAGAAAAATGCTTCTCCTCTCAGAGCGATAAGAGCACAGCCAGGAGAGGCCAAGCCAAGGCTGCTGAGCGATGCACAATCTGTGCAACTCCTATGCACAAAGGAATTCCCAGGCAGCTCATCGCCTCTCTGCCCACAGCCCTGCCATGGTGGCACTCCTGGGGCTGGACAAGGAGCAGGCTGTGCTGGAGAGGTGGCTCTGGAGGTGACAGCAGAGGTGACAGCCCAGGCCATGCTGGCAGCAGCCACAGGTGAGAGGACAGAGCGGGGCTGAGAGAGCTGTGACAGCCTCACACTGTGACAGACCTGGGAGGCTGCAGAGCTGCTGGAGCCCTGCTTGCACAGAGCTCTGCTGAGCTCTCTGTCTCACATCTGCTGCCACTCCATCCCTGGACAGTATTTGTCCCCAGAGGGGTGACAGCTCAGAGGGTGGTCACAGCTGTCCTGAGGCATTCCCAGCCTCAGGCATTCTCTGATTGCAGGGATCTATGAACCACAGTCCCATCTTCACACTCACCTTCTGCCTCTCACCTTCCACTGAGCAAAGCAGAGCACGTTCTGTTCTAACTCTGCAGGAAAGCCATTAGCACAAATATTGGCATACAAAATTCCAATTAAAAATAAACCAAAAACCCCACACCACCACACCTCCTGAAAGGCTTTACCTTGCACATTCTGCTGGCAAGCTTAGATAAGCACACTAGAGGGAAACTAAGAAAGCTCCAGCCGGGAAAGGTTAATATTGCTGTGGTGGGGTTGGTTTTGCACAGTGATTAGGCTCACTGCCAGCCTCATACCTCCCATGTTTTAACTATCTGCAGCTGAGTGATTACATTAATAAACTTCCAGCACAGATAGCATGCTGAATTCTAGCCACTGTTCATGTAGGAAGAGAATGGATGTCTTTAAATACACTGTCTCGTCTCTCTTCTAAATTCCAGGAAAAAAAGAGCAAACCCTGGCCTGATTTTCTCAGAAAGAGCCCTTCCTTAGAAACCTCCAGCAACCTCTTGATTCTCAGCAGGATTTTTAGGACCAGGAGGATTCCCTCTCAGCAGAAGAAAGATTTTTCCTTTATTTTTCAGGCTGTAGCAGCAGATCTAAGGTTCCCCTCCATCACCCATCACAGGTCTGCATAACTCAGATCCCACTCATAACATCCCTAGAAATTACAGCTTGAAAACCTTAAGGTCAAAAGCCTTCACCTGTACTGTTCAGGCTGAGAATAAATCATCAGCAATGATTTCTAATCGGAGAGGAATTTAGGTCATCATAGGTGAGACCAGAAATCTTCAGGTGAAGCCCAACAGGAACACAGCCCTAAGAGCTCCGACTGGGCTGCACAAAATCCCAAATCTGCCTTACAAAGAAATTATCACCTAAGGATGGGGAGCGAGGGAATCCTGTTATGTAACAAACAAATCAGAATATCTTCACACTTGGATGACAGGAAAATGTTTGCTGGCAACACAGTGGGAGAGTTTCCAGCAAGGTATTGCAAACCCACTGCTGCCTCAATAGATCAGAGGACTACCACTGAGCACCTCTTTCAGCAGGTGGGATAAATGCAGTTTGCTTTTCTGCAACAGAACAACTCCCTGCTAGCCCTGAATTTAGATTGTGCTCCACTGTATCCAGAAAGGAGATGAAAGGAGTATTTGCAAAGTGAGGCAGACATACTTTCCTGCAGGGAACCACAGCACCTCTTCCAGCACTCAGTAAAAGTATTTCTGTCTTTTCCACAAAATGTCATTTCATCACTTCACTTTTACTTCACTTTCATCACTGCTGGATTCGTTGTTGGGTTGGATTTTTTTTTCATTTATTTTTAATTTATGCATCAGGAAATGACTGAAAACGTTTCATCTACGTTGTACAGAAACCTCCACATCTCCTGGTAAGTTCACTCAGTGGAGCAGAGTGTGGTGTGGGCAGAACATCCAATTTTGATCCTCAGCTCTGTCACTGACTCACTGCAGGAATTTGGTGAAATCATGTGCCTTTCTGAACAAAATGGGGATAATGATCATTCTTACCTAAGAGACGAGCAGTGAGACTTTGTTAATTAATGTCTGCAAGGACTTTGAAATCCCAAGATGAAAGACAAAGTGCATCATGTGAATCCATGAAACATAAAATAAAGTATCTACGCAATAATGCATTTAACACTTCTTTAAAGCATTTAACACTTCTCAATAATTAATGCTGTGCCTGTAGAAGGCAAATTGCTGCCATTCCATCTGAACCAGACTTGCAAACAGAGAGCAAATCAAAGCTCTGGACTCTGTGCCTCCAAAGCCCCATTCACCTCACTCATCCAAACTCTGCCGCTGTCAAACACAACTGCCTGCAGACAAACTGCAGGTTGTGTACAAAAACCACTCTGCTCCTAAAAAACAAATAAGCCTCTTTTCTGTAGGTTTGATCATCTGCAAGCTGATCTTCGGGAGGCTCCAGCAGAACTGCTCTGCAGCCCTTCTGGAGACTGAACATGTACAGGGCAGCAGGAATTCTCCATCAGCAGCCCAGGTAAACATAAATCTGAAAAAATACAAAATAATGGCAAAATGCAGATCATCTTCAACAGGGTGAGTTTGTAAATGTAGCCATTTATTAGCATGACTTTCTCTTCTATCTTTATGGAGAAAAATTGACTATCTGCTATGAACATTCCACTTGAAGCAGGTGTACGAGGGACTGAGCAGCTACTCCTGAGAAACTACAAGTAATAACCCAATGTATTTGGCCTCATGAGAATAACAACTTGAAATAAAAATTCCGCTTTTCCCAAGAACAGCTTTGGGAAAAACCTAGAAATGAATAGCAGAACTACTCACAAATATTATGGCAGTGAGACATTAGGAGAAACCTTGGGCTTCCAGAGCAGATGTATCTTCTAGTTAGGAACTCTGAATTGAAAAATATTCAGTCACCTACACTGAGAAAAGTACCAGAGGCACCATGTAAAGACTGCCAAAGCAAAGGGGGTTTTTTTGCATAAATAACATTCATGCAGCACTTGGAAGAAAGGTTTCATTGGGAATTCCTGAATTCAGACAGAGAACAAGCCCGGGAAGCACTTAGATAAGGTAAAAACTGAAGCTGGGTTAAACCTGAGCCAGGTAGATGCTGTGGAAAAGCAGCACTAAAGATGAGCAGCTTTTTGCACTAAATTTCTGAGCACTTCTATCACCTTGGCAATTTCTTGAATTGGAGCTCTCAGCACTAAGTCTATGCTTGAGTCAGAATTAAATGATGAAATCAGAGCCACCTTGTCATTTTGTCCCTATTAGACAACAAAGAATAAGCTCTTCTTTAATAGTGTTTCATAACATAAGCTCCCCACATTGCTGGTTGATTCTCATGGCTCTTTCTTCTGCCTTCTTCCAGCTCAGCTCATCCTTCCTGAGCACAAATCCTACGCTGACACAAACAGGCAAAGCTTTAAGATGTGTTTTAACTATTTTCCACTCTATGTAAATGGTTTTAATTATTCATGATGGAAATAATGAGGCTTGTTTCTCACACTTCTCTGCTGCCCTTTCAAGTGTGTCTGGTAATTTTAAGAGACGTGAAACACAGAGGAGGATATTGTGATATTTCCCCTGAAGTATTTACTTGATGTTTTTATTATTGATGTGACAGCAGTCTATTATCAATGCAATAATGATGGATAGTGATAGTTAAATGTTCCTGTGGGATTTCAAAGGCCTTCATCCCCAAAGCAGCTTTGATGGAACTACAAAAATCCAAATGTATTTTTCCCATGCACACTTACACTGGAGTGCAACAGTGGGATTCATGCACATGAGAAGATTTACCACTTATCTGAATAAGATCTATTGCACCAACCCATTATGAAAGAAAGCCATGTCAGCCCTGAAGTTATTCCAATAAATTAGAAATTCTGATAATAGCAATGACATGGACCTTTGAAAGCACTGCGGCTCACTGGCCTGCATTATTCTTCCTAGTTAATGCCAGCAATTATACTTTTAATGAATATTGCAGAGAATAAAACCAAATTAAATAGTGCTACATGCCTCAAATCTGCATTTTTCTAACAGCCATGATTGTTATGAAAAATCTGTTCTCTTGGCAATTGTTACACACCACAGACAAAATATCATTTTTACTCTCAAGGCAGGTTTGGTGACAAGGACAGTCCCTTTTTGCTTACTTGTAAATTTTAGTTTGGAAGGGGAGTAGTCCACAAATGACAAGCTTGTGGAATGCTAAATTGTGACATACTTCTGAGGATAAAGCCAGTACCAAAGACAAGGAATTAGGGAGGATACTGTCACTCAGCAGCGTTTAACAAAGCATTTCTGAATTCAGTATTAAATCAAGCAGCTCTCATATATACAAAGTGATTATTAAATGCAAGTCTAGACAGACAACAGTAGAATCCCTTTATACATATGGAAAATAAATGAATGCTACCTTTAATTCTCCATTTTCCACTCCACCTTCTCACTGTGTGTTTTTTAAACCTCTCCACTTCTTCCTCCCTGCCTGGGAAATCCTGCAGGATCTGATCTAACTTCCCCAAAGAACTAACACAGAGCTGAAGGAGGCAAACCAGGCTGGCAAAACCCAAAAAAGAGCAGTGCAAGTGAATACTTTGCTCCAGACACCCTTCCTGGCTTACAAAAAACCTTTCAAACAGCAGTTCCCAATTCACTACAGCCAATTCCATCCACACATCACCATGTAGAACTCAGCTGCATTAGGGAAAATTTCCTGTTACTTAGTTACAGGAAATCAGAGCTGAGAAAACATCCTTTTCAATAGCAGCACCATGGGCTCTGAAATGCTATTAAATAAAATGCTATTAAAAAATCAACAACACGGTTTGACTAAATGTTCTGGTTATTTTTTATGCAACAGACTAAATTTTGGTTACACGAACCACAATATGGCAAGAGAGGGGGAAGACAACACACCTGAGAGTGGCTAAGCAGTGTGGGGAGGAGGAGGGAGAAGGCAAGGATTTTCCTTGGTGCCTCCAATGCTGCATCACTGCTGGCTGCAGCTGGGTTTTTGGGCTGCCTGGGAAGTGCTCAAGGATGCTCAGGGATGCTCAGGATGCTCAGGGATGCTCAGCGATGCTCAGGGATGCTCAGGGATGCTCAGTATGCTCAGGGATGCTCAGGGATGCTCAGGGATGCTCAGGATGCTCAGGGATGCTCAGGATGCTCAGGATGCTCAGGGATGCTCAGTATGCTCAGGGATGCTCAGGATGCTCAGGGATGCTCAGG
>VZRM01004347.1:351676-380609 GCA_013397955.1 Grantiella picta | reverse complement strand
GATCGGATCGGATCGGGTCGGGTCGGGTCGGATCGGGTCGGCCGGGGTGCGGTGGATGGATGGATGGATGGATGGGTGGATGACGGATGGATGGGAGGCTCGGCGCCGGGGCTCCGCGGGGTTTGCTCTGCCGCCCAGCAATGCAATCGCCGATCTTCTCTCTAGGTCACCCGTGGCCTGCTGGCGCAGCCAATGAACTGTGAATGCGAGCCGCAGCTGTTTTCTCGCCGCCTGGGCTGCCCAATGAAGCTCCCAGGCAGAAGGGATTAAGGCCGATTTCCTGGGGCATCCCAGGCGTTCTGCCGCTCCTGCTCCCGAGCGCTGCGCTCGCACTGAACTTGTGGGGTGCAGCAGCATCTCCCCGGCAGGCAGAGGGAGATGCTGTAAGGGGGTGCGGGGAAAGATTTTAAATAAATCCATTTTTTGAAAACTCAGCTTCAACCGTTTTTTCATTGTTTTTTCCTCCTGGTTTCTCCTCAGCAGAGATGATCCGAGTGACAGAATCTGATCACTTTGGGAGTGCATTCACTACACCATCACTGAACTCTCCCGGCCGATTAAGGTTAAATCATCAAGAAAACATCTGACCGATGTTGAGTGGAACTTCTGTATTTTCCTTTTAGTATTTAACAGAGGAAAGAAATACTTCACTCTCAAAGCACTATTTTATTGAATTCTGATAAAGTATCCAGAGAAATACATCCCTCAATTCAATGATGTCTTTCCTACAGTTCCTTCTCAGATACCAACCTTCCTCCCCTAGTTTTACCCACAAGCATAATGAGGAAGAGGAGGAGAATTTGGGGAAAATTTGGCAATAACAAAAGAGGGCAGATTTCCCCTGAAGCCTAATAGTTCTTTTATAGTGCTTGGGGAGTTCCCTGCTCTCCCGGAGCTGCCAGCATCTGATGCTCCTCTGGAAGGAATTAGGAGCCAGGCAAGAGGGATTGGTTTCCCATGAACCATGATGTTTGCTGAACAGCTAAGGAGTCATTCCAGAACGGCTTTGCCTGCATTTCTGGATACAGCAATTCCCAGTCATCCATGTGTTTGAGCACCCAGCTCAGACTGTGAGCCCCAAAGCTTTAATGAGCACTGAGAACCACCAGTCCCACTTGGATGAGACACATTTCATTTCAGAGGGTTGGAATTAAATGATGGTCACAGCATGATCTGCAAAGCAACTGAAAAATGTGCTGAAAAATCTCCCTCGTTATATGAATGAAACAGCTAAAGATCTGATCCCTGGTTATGAGAAACTGCAAGAAAAAGAGATGAGGAGAGGTTTATAGACAATCTGTGCCTTCTTCCCTGGAGGTCTGCATTGGCACATTCTAGAAGGACTTGAATTTTCTGAATGAGAAGTCCAAAATCTAAACATAAGGGACCCAAGACCACTCTGTTGTGCAAATCTCAGCCCCAAATGACCTTCCCTGGGATTACTCATGACAGTAGCAGGAACAACCAAACTCTGGCATTTTCTGAGGGAAAAGCTGTTCCTACCCAGGCTCACGTGCCCATTCCCAGATTAGATTATGGCTCTGATCACCAGGCAAGTGCACTCTTACTTTTATAACCATTTGGTGACATAAATGGCTTTTTCTTTTTTTTGAAGTCTAATTTTGGCAAGTTGGATTTTTTTCCTCGAGCTCCATGCAAGCTTCAAACTCAAATGTTCCTTTTGCCTATATCAGCACTTACCACACTGTGCTTCAGCACCAAGCACAGATCCCAGAATATTCCAGGTGGCACATTTTGGAGATGTGTCTTGTCTAGGCTGGAGCCTGGATGAGCATGACTGCTCCCTTATGTGCATTTGTACAACAAAACAAAAATTTGCTAGGCCAACTTGACACTTGAGAATCTGTCAGATCACTGTAAAATTGTGTTATTAATGTGTTAAACTGAGCCAAACCAGCTCTCCTCACTCTTTTCCATGGGAGGATTTCAAACATGTATAGCTGTACATGGGGAGTGTGGATATATACATGTAAAAATTATGTAAATTGTCATAAACTTTCTGGAAGCCTTATTTTAAAAAATGTGGAAAGCTATATTAATAAATTTGATTAAGTCACTCTGAAAGTAAAATAGCAACTTGCTTTTTAAACTACCAGTACAGACTCACTGCCATGAAGGTTTTAAAACATATTCTGTATCTCAAGAATATGTTTAGCTAGTTGAGTCATGAAAATTTGACATATGCAACTCGTTATGCCACAGCAGACGAGAACTGACATTTTACTGGAACTGTAAGATATTGAGAATTTATTATCATAAACATTTTATTATTAATTTGGTAGTTTATGTGGCTTCTTTGCCAACAGGGTTCAATATGGAGAATAGAACTGGATTTTTACCTACCCTTAGGCAGCCCAGCTGATTTTGAAGTTCTTCACACTCCCCTTGCAGCAGTTGGACCTCCAGATCTTTTATACTTTTGGGTTGTTTGTTGGTATTTTGCAGATGTTGAGACTTAGCATTGACAAAGTGCATTTTCTGCTTTAGAGGCAGTGTGCTGGTGATTGTTTTGGTGATGACAGCACTGTTATTGGATGACAGTGTCAGTGAAGTTGAAGGGTTGACAGCCTGGTAAAGAGAAAATACATTTTTCATGTCATTCTTGCTAAAGCTTTGTCTGAGGGAAAGAATATAATTCAACTACTTTCAAAAATCATAGAATAAGTGCTTTATTTGAAAATTTTCTTCCTCAGACATTTCATTCAAGCTGTAAGTAAGCAAGAGACAATTTTGCTTGATCAATCACCAGGAAAGAGATAGGGATAACACAAAGAAATGAAAAGCAGACAATTTATTTTCTTTTTTTTTCCCCTCAGTGGATCCCAGCCAGCCATGATCAGTGCTGTAGAGACACCAATGCATTTACCACTTGATGGCAACAAAGTGCTGCTGCTCTGCGCTGCTGCTGTTCTTCCCCAGCACAGCTTATTGCCAACTAGAATGGGTTTGGGTGGTGAGGAACACAGGCAAGAATTAAAGCTGCACCTTTTCTCTGCCCCTTTCCCAGACTGGACTTCACAGCCTCATTGCCAGCTGCTCTCCTTCCCTCCAGGATGATCCCAGGCACAGCTCTGGGGTGTCTGAGCCCAACTCACTCAGTTTGATCCTCACAAACTGATCCCCAAAAAGTTAGCCCCACAAACTAACTGATCCCCCAAAGCGATCCTCCCAAACTGATCCTCACAAAGTGATCCCCAAAATGTTATCCCCACAAACTAACTGATCCTCCCAAACTGATCTTCTCAAACTAATCCCCACAAACTGATCCCCACAAAGTGATCCTCACAAAGTGATCCTCACTCTGACCCCAAGCAGGTTCCTCAGGTGTCCCTGCCCAGCACACAGTTCTGTGCTCTGGAACTTCTGATTTTGTTGTCAATGAAAAGAATCAGAAAAGCAGAACCAACCTGAGGTGTGTTATATCTGCTAAATCTGCACATGAATATTTAACAGGTGAGGTTCTTCTATTAAGCATTAAACTGTTGAGTAAATGATAGAGTAAAAAGACTGAGAGTTGCCAAGCACTTAAGTGTTTATTGATTTTTTAAAGCATTTTTTACTGTGTTTGTATCTACTGAAGGGAGAAGCATTGAAAGCTCTGGAGAGTGGATCCATTAGTGAACAGAAAAGGTGAATCAGAGAAAACATCAGGGAAAACTGGCTGTCACCAGGGCACCCCAATGTCACTGGAAAAGCAGTTTCACTGCAGGCAAACAGGGCTGTGCCTCCATCTCGAGGGCATCTTTGGGTTATCCTCACTGCTCACTGCTTCATCCTCATCCTCACATCCTCACTGCTTCCTTCTTCCATGCCAGCCTCAGACCCAAAGGTTTCTGGAAAGATGTTGATCCTCCTCTTACACAAGCCACAGGTGCAAACAAATATGCAGAAATCGTCACAAAAAGCATTTAGCATCAGCATGTGATTTTTTTTATTGGGGGATCACCTCAAATTGACCAATATTTTGAATTAGGTATCTTACCAAAAAAGCAGTAAATAACTCCAATTAGAAGAGCAAAAAAGAAAAGTCATAATGGGATAGTCCTGTAACTGCTTAACATTCCCAACATGACTCCTAAAAGCGCAGAGAATTACGGAATTTGTGCTGAAACAAAACATACCAAACAGGTCAGGGAAGCCAAAGCTGAGATCCATCTCAGTGTGCCCTGAGCTGCAGGGTGCAGAAATTTGTTCCACCTGACATTCTTCCCTTCACATCCAGTCAGTGCCATGCCACATGTGTCAGCAGCTGCCAGGAAAGCCACTGGAAGGTTTTAGAGCGTGGAACACTCACCTTGCTCTGAGCATTCCCTGACCTTCTCCTCTCTCTGCTTCTGCCCTCAGCTCTGCAGCGTGGAGACTTTTCAGGTGTTTGTTTTGCTTTCTTGTTGCCCTCTCTGGGCTGTGGAACAAAATTCATCGATAGCTTATTAAAATACCTCAGAATAGATGTGGAATGGCTCAGTGATGCTGTTGGCCTGAAATCAATTTCTTCTCTCACCGTGAAGCCAAATTTTCCCAGCAGAGCCAAGGAGAGCTCATGGCCCAGGTGAGGTGCAGGCAGGGGAGAAATCTGCAGTGCCTGCTGCCCTCCTGTCCCTCCCCAGGGCTCAGGGGTGACAGCTCTGCTCCTGCCTGGGACACGAGGGGACACCACTGTCACCCCGAGGCTTGGGGACATCTAGGGGCAATTTGTTCCTTGCACACCTCTTGTCTCTGTGCTCACCAGTGTCAGGAGGATCTCACGTTGGTTTTTCGGGAGGTGGATGACAGCAGGGGTGGCAGTGGCCTGAGAGGAGAGCAGAGCAGAGGCACTGCTGTCACAGCTCTGAGCCCAGAGCAGCCCTGGGGCTCAGGGGCGAGAAGCACAAGGAGAGCTCTTCGTTCCCTCGGCTGTTTCCCCATGGACAGCACAGGGTGCAGAGCAAACAGGCACTGCTGGGTGAGGTGGGATGGATATTTCAGCATCGATTCCTTTCTAAAATCTCAATATATTGCTGAATCACCTGTCAGTTTTACAGTCTGCTGCAGTCAACGTCAGCCAGCGGTGTCTCCTGGATCTTCCAAACCTAACTAAACCCCCCACAGCAGGAGGGAATTGACCTCCCAGCCCATGGCTCAGCTCAGGGCAGCTCAGCTCAGCTCAGCTCAGACTCCTTTCTTCAGCAGGGCTGATGTCTCTGTCCTCCACCATGGAACTCCCCACGCCCTGTGCTGCTGCAGGCACTGCCAGAGCAGCTGCTTTGTCACTTTACATAACAATTAAACTTGTATAACCAAGACCTCTCCCAGAGGGTAAACAGAGTGACTGAGATCTCTTTTTCCTAACACCACTACCCTAATTTTCATCTTTTCTCTGCTCACGGTGAGTCAGGCTGTCTCTATTTGGCCAGCATGACTTGGCATTTAGTCCCATTTCAGGTGTGCATTTCATATTTGAGGAAAGTTGAAGCTTACAATACCAAGCTAGAAGAAGTTCCATTTCCTTTTTGGAAAAGGAAGTTTAGAGTCTATTCTTTTTTCTAGTCAGATCTCAAAAGTCTCTAATAACTGAGCATTTACAGCAATTCAGTTCGGATTTTACTTCTTTTCTGCACATTACTGCACTGTGTTGTGGACTGGGGGTGTCAGTGTGTGAGAGCAGAACTTGTGAGGTTATAACAGAAGTTAACAGTTCCCCTTTAATCACAGAAATGATATTTTAAAAATGTCACATTTACTTTTCTAGTATAAATGGTAGGGAAGTCAGCAGGGGCACTTATTTATATCTGTGTGGGATGAAAAGAATGCTCAATGGAAACCCAAGAAAAGCATCCTGGCTGCAAGTCTGAGTCACTCAGCTCAGCACTGCTTGCCTTAGCAATGAACCAGCTTTGATGAGGGAAAACATAGAAAGCAAATATGTAATCTAAACCCAACTCTTGTGCATGGATATGTGAATCCAGCTGGGCTGCAGGGAATCAGAGACTTTGCCTTTATTTTCTTCAAACTCGCCTGAAGTTTATGGTAATTTCTGTTATTTTAGGGATTTAAAAAAATAGATATATCAGCTGTGGTTAAAGATTCATGTCAACACTTGCTGGATTTTTTGCCCTGTGAATTTATGCTTTCTTTCTAAGACTGACGTGTGTCAGGGTTTAATTGCCTCTTATTGGAAGGAAAACCATGCCCAAAAATACATTAGGGGGAGCTGTATAAATGGGAAGTGTGACAAAATATATGTGTGTGTGAAAATATATATATATATATTTATGTATAAATGTATTTGTATATTATAGATATATTTATATATATTTATTATACACAACATATATACACGTACATATATATAAATGGGAAGTGTGACAAAAGTCATGTATAGTTGCAAAGCCAGGGAGCACAAGTGTGTGCAGCTGGCAGGCTCTGGGCAGGAGAGCAGAGCTCTCAGAGGTGACCCTGATCACATCTCCAGCACAGGAAAGGTTCCTGTAACCCAAAATTAACCCCTGAGCTCAGCAGAGCTGGCAGCTCTGCAGCTCCCTGGCAGAAATGCCATTCACACAATATTCGGCTCTACACCTTCAGAGCCCACGGTAGAAACTTGCTGTGGTTCTTATCATGGCTCTGAACCTAATTTTAGGTGAACTTTTTTTAAATGCTGCCATCAGTGACTGTTGAGGAACTGTAAATACGTGGTGAGAAATAGCTCTGTACTGTAGGAGTATTCTGAATGTACTCTTCTGCACATGCAAATTAATTTATTTTAAAATAAATGTGGCACTTGGTAAGCAGCTCAGGAGGCAGGGACCTTTTCTAATGTGGGCAACATGAAAAGGAGCTGTAATTATTTTTAACAATGAATGTTTAGAATGTTTGCAGAGGGCAAGAACATCAGTTCACCACAAGTGTGATATCAGATGTGGGGATAGAGTCAAAGCCAGACCAGGCAGGCCTTGTGGGAAATCCAGGAGAGACACAGAAAACTAGGATCCTTCCTGTGAGCTCCCTGCTGTGGGATAAACACATTTCCTCAGCTGAAGTGAAAGGAGCTGATTCCCAAAAGCTGCACCTACAGCTCAGTTCAGACTCAGCAGGACACTAAACTGTTCTCAAAAGTGCCACGAGCTCTGGAGCAACTCCTCTTTGACAGAATTGGCAGTAATTGTGATTAAACCACTACAGAACCAAAACACTCAACTCTGCAGCCAGAGGAACCACGGGAAAGTCGGGACGCTGGAGCTCACAAGTGGCTGTGTTCTGATTGTGCTTCTTGTCCATTCTTTGTTTCAAAAAGCATCTCCACTTTTCCAGCTGCCTACCAAACAGCAGGACTTGCCTTTAATTCACTGTTGTGCATGCTAGAGGCACAACCCACACCAGAAAGCATTTTATTAACAAGGATATATACAGTTTCTCTATGCAGTAAGATTTTTAGAAATGCTTATTTCAAAGAGTTGCTGATGACTTCCAGAAGAAAAACCCAGGCAAATTTTCAGACAAATTCTGATATGTCCTGGATTGGAAATGCTTGCTCACCACTTTGTCCTCCTCTTGGTCTTCAGTCAAGGGTTTATCCACTTGGGAAAGTGATTGATTTGCCATGGGGGAATCCAGCCCAGAGCAGCCATCAGCCACAATGGGACTGATTGCCTTCTTCTGGAATAGGGGGAAAGTGGCTTGAGAGCATTTCAACCCTCTGGAGAGAGGCGGAATTGGTTTATGGGACTTTTAATAAATCCAGTCAGCACCGATTCCCAGCTGCAGCTCCAAGGTATCAGGGACATTATGGGATATTTCCTCCTTCCTTTCTAGATGCCTTTGCTTCCTCCCTCCCTGCCAGAGCACTCATCTGTCTTGCATCTCTAAGCTTTGGACAGGGTGGGTGGGTTTGGTGTTCGAAATTGAAGCAGCTCATTTGTACTTGTGCAGGTATTTCAGGATCTCACTTTATTCATAATTAATTGTAGGCTCCCTGTTTAAATGCATTTCTTTTAGATGTTTTTGCGTGGCAGCCACGTGAAACCCAATACTGTATTGCTCCATAAGCCTTCTGAACTTTTAACTTTTATAATACTATGTTATATATTTTAAATGCACTCCAGTAAAACACAAATGTTCTCCTCCAGGTGCACAGAAGGTTGGCAGATCAGCACCCCTTGCAGCACCTCTTGGAGGCACTGGGAATATTCCAGGGGAGCTGATTTGACCCTAAATAAGTGGAGATTTCCCCTCCTGGTTCCAGCCCTCCTGGAGCAGCAGGGCTGGAAATCCTGCAGCATTTCCCAGCCCAGGAAGAACTCCCAGCCCTGCCAAGGATGCTTCTGCCCAGGGAGAATGCACTGTTCAGGCATTGCTAACCATGTGCTTCAGTAGAATTGTTTATTTCAGCAGCAAGAGCACAT
This sequence comes from Grantiella picta, assembly GCA_013397955.1. NCBI lineage: Eukaryota > Metazoa > Chordata > Aves > Passeriformes > Meliphagidae > Grantiella > Grantiella picta. The sequence goes on along the minus strand of VZRM01004347.1, from coordinate 372,207 downwards.
ATTGGTGAAATTTTTATTGGCTATTAAAATGTTAACCATGCTCTGAATTTCTGTACACAAATGAGCTCTTTTAAAAAAACCTTATATTCTAAACATAATTATCATTACTCCGAAAATGGAAATAAGCTGCAAGTCAAGCTTCACCTCCAGGAAGATAAATGCTAACAGAAACATTAGTGCATAATGCATGTAAATACTCCTTTATAAGAATAAAGCCATGACAGCCTTCCAGAGGTGCAGCTTCACTTCACCCTTAATTTGTTTCACATCTCACTGAAGAAGGCTGAGCCTAAAAAGCTCCAACTCCAACCAGAGTGATTTTCATGAGACAAACAGTGCCCAGAAGAGAGCCCAGATTTGTGCTTTACAGACACAAAAATGTGACATTTTTCTACACAAAAAATGTGCAAAGTAAACACAGAGAAGATTGTATGGCAATACCCTGAATTATTGAACGGCTAGCTATGCAGAACAAACATAATTAAAGGGTCTCATTATCTTCTAAATAATCATTGTAAATAATGCTTTAGATAATTACTTCATTAGTTCTCAAAACACTGGCTTCTATTCTCCTCTGAGATTCTACCCACCAACTCTACTCTGAATAAATTGCCAAAAGGGAAAATCAAAAGCAGAGCAAGCATGTGAGCTGGAAATGCAATGTGTGTTTGTATGAACTGATTTAAACCCAGGATGTTTTGAAATGATTTTTTTTTTGCAGATTTTCAGATGGTTAAAAGCAGTTTGTTTGGATTTTTTTAATGTATATATTTCTTTCTTCAGCTTGCTTTCTGCTGCAGTTAGACTCCCTTGCTTGCAGCTATATTTATCCATTTAAAGATGGTTGACAGCAGTGTGGATAGAACCAAGATTAGTCCTTATCACAGATGAATGTCCTTCTTAAATAAACCCACATTCTGCCATTTTTTTTCACTACAAATACCAGGAAGCAGATTCAGTATTAAACGAAATGATGCCTCTAAAAGCCACAGCCTAAACAAAAGGAAAGCCAAAGATGAAGATAAGAAATTGGCAGAAAATCTAAACCCCACAATTAGATGGCTTGATAGCTAAGAATGTCTGCATTTGGAAAAGTACTTTTTTTAAACAGCATTCTGTCAGTGCTGCCAGCAATTAAAGTAATGGCATAAAAAAAGTGACAAATATTGTCCTGGTCAGGTCCCAAGTCAGTCTGGAGCACTCAGAAGGCTGAGACTTACCAGTCATGGTGTTTTAAAGGCCTTTACAGAAAGTCCATTAAAGAAATTAAGTTTAATGAGGAAACCAGAAAGTGTGCAGAGCAAAGGAGGTCAGCAGCAACCACAATGGTGAGAGAATTGAGATATATTTTGTGAAAATGAATTCTTTTTTGTGGGTGGGGTTTTATTTTTTGTTGTTTGTTTTTTGTTGTGTTTTGCTTTTTTTGTTGGGGTTTTTTTGGTGTTTGCATTGTGCTTTTTTTTCAATAAAATTACTCTAGCAGTAAGATCATGTCTGGATTCACAGCACATGTCAAAGGTTTTGCATACAATGTTTGCCACAAATGAAGAAGTTTCAGGTTTTTCTCCTTGTGCTCCCAGCAGATCTGCCCAGGACTTTCCCAAACCTCTGCTCTCCCCTCGGTGACACAAGGCTCAGGAGTCCTGCAGCTGCTGAAGGAGCTGTTCTTCCAAGCTTTGAGTTGATGCTGCAGAAGGGACTGGAGCTTAATTGATCTCACTAAATGCTCCAGGTCTCAGAGCTTTTCCCTAGACTCAGCTCCAGATTGGTAGCTGTGCTTAAATCAGAAATCCCAGGGAAGGCCTGGAAGAATACAATTAGAATTGTTTTCTGAGAGCTTTTCCATCCCTCTGAAATTTGCAGCATTAAGTGCACATGGCTGAGGAGCTCCAAATGAAATGGTTTTGTCCACTGTCAGCACTCAGAGGCTTTGCTTTCCCCATTCTCAGCAATAAATTCAACCAAGGTCCAGCCATGCCTTTCAGGTCAGCAGCTCCCTGAGCAGCAGGCTGCAGGTTTGGATCAGAGACACAACAACCTGCCAAGCCATCACCTTCTGCCAGTGCACATCACCTGCTTTGGGGCCAAATTCCTGGGCATGTGAGAAATACTACTGGAAAAGCCTCATGAAACCTCTGCAGGGGGAAATGCTGAGTAAGATGAAACCAATGGCATCAAACTGCAGCAGAGTTGCCTGATGGCAGAAACGTTGCTGAGGGTTATACACTAGAATACTCAGCAAACTCAAATCCTTTCATGTACAGAAACAGAACAGTTGTGTGCAATACTAACCAAATCACCTTCTCAAATACATCTTGATGTTGTCCCTTCAAATGCCACATTAAAGGACTATGAAATGAGCTGCTACAGGAACAGCACCTCTGCAGTCACACTCTCAACTGAGTCACATTAAACTCAGTTTATGTTGCCCAGCTCAATTTATTTCCAGCTGACAGCACCTGGCACAGCCTGACCCAACCAGTGTCATGTCCTGTCAAAAATATGGACACAGGAAATACAATTTTGTATGCAAAACAATCCATGTCTTCGTCCTACTTAGTCATACATCTTGTTAGCTATTTGCATCGTAACTTAGCCATTTTCTAGGAACTATTTACTCTGGAATATGAAAATCCTTCTTTCCCCTCTTTGCAGTAAAATGGATTGAAATGCAAACTGCAGCCATCATCCCTTACAGTACACAAACACCGTGGTTTTGTCAGTACTCACCATTTCTGTGTTATTTCCCTTTGATTCCAGAAGCACTTTTGGTCTCCAAACAGCTGCCAAGTGCTCATTAAATGCTCCTTTTCCCCAAAGGCTCCCTGGTGAGTGCTGTGCTGATGGCAGAGGAGCTGAGGTGGCACAGGGTGCCTGGGGAGGCTGTGGTGACACCCAGAGCTCCCCACTGCAGGCTGCCAGGGCTATTTCAGGGCTATTTTCAGAGGTGCCATCCGAGCCACAGCAGCACAGCAAATCAGCTTTAACAGTGTAACCCAAGCCTTTGAACCCCCACTTCATCCCCCCAGCACAACCCCGAACAAAACCATCCAAACTCTGCTCTCCAAACCACATTAAGCACAGCTTTTATTTCAAATACTGTGATTTTTTATAAAGAAAAGCATCCTTCCTCACAGGCAGCAGTTCCCTCCTTTCCCTTTGTCTCTGCAATTTTATGAGGCTTCTGTTCATCAAAACTCACGTAGTGCTCGGACAAATAAGCCTCCTTTGCCTAAAACTGTTCTGTTTTACACTGCACATCAGAGGCAGAGTCAAGGCAGAATAACAGCTTTAGCTGATTCCATCGAGTTCACCCCTGTCCAGGTTTGGTGTTTTCCCCACAGCTGCTGTGGCCCAAGGGGGAGAGGCAGCAATTCCTGCATTTGTAGCCAATCTGAGCATTTTGCTCAGCCTGAACTTTGCAAGAGCACCTATGGAACACCTGTTTTTACTGACAGGCAGTCATCAATTGGTCATTTTCTAAGTGCTCTGGTATTAAACCTGCATCCAAACCCTCACTGCTGTCAGGCTGCTACCAAAGCTGGCACAAATTATTTCTGCATGAAGAGAGAACTCAATGAAATGAAACCTTGGGAGTTTCTTATCTAACAGTTCTCTGAAAAAGCTTCCCCATGGGCACAGCGTAAATTAATAAATCCCATTATTTTGTTCATAATTACCTTTACACCTTTTGTGGTCCAAAGCTTCAGGAAATAAACCACCTCACTGTGAGCCCAGGCAATGCACTGTTTGCTGTAATTCACTGCAACAACACAGCAGCCTTGCTCAAACACTGGGAATATTCACAAAAGTCATATTAACACCATGAACACAAAGCAGACACGAGATCCTCACTTAGATGAGTTTATTAGTGCATAGGTTAGAGATTTACTCCCCTCCAATATGAACCCAACAAAGAGGTTCATGTGAAAAGGTTTGTTTTGCTTTAAAACAAACTCACTGAGGCAGCTGTTCAACAAGAAGTAAAAACCATGGAGTAGCCTATTCAAATTTCTGGTCTTCATGGGCAAATTACTGCATTATAGAGAAAAGAATTCAACATGACAGGATTTTGAGGGTCATTTTAGATAACCAGCTGGTAAACAGCAGGAGTGATTTTTCCCCCATCTAATTTGTGTATCTGTATAAATAATATTGACTGATAAAAATCTAGAAAACTACAGAATAAAAAATATATTTACTGAGAACGAGCATTAAGGCAACCAATCTTTCCTTACTTTGCATGTAAACTTCCTCACAAAATCAGTGAGTGTTATGGACTTAGAGGTAAAAGAAATTTGTTCATTATTGAAGCCGAATTTTTCAAGCGACTTCTTTATGGCTGACTTGCAAAAAGACCAATAATAATAATAATAATGATATTTGTTTTCTTTTATAAACGTTTGACATCTGAATAGTGCCACACATTCACAGTATACCTGGACAGCAAAGCAGGAATATTCATACATACAATAGAAATTGTAAACTTTGCTGAATTTCATGAAATCAGGCTGAATTCTTGTTTACTGAGTAACTTTGATCTCAGACACTTTGAACAAAACCTAAGTTTAAGGAGTCTAAACTTGTAGGACTGAGTTACTGCAGTTAACATCAGAGCTGAATATCTGAAAGCATTGATAAGTACAGTTTTAGGCTATGTTTAAAAAGGCACAAATTATCCTCTCTTTCTCTTAGAGTGTAAATATATCTACATATCTACATGGATATGCTTGAACAATAAGGAGTCACAAACCCAAGTTACAAATACTTTACACACAAAAATACAAAAATAACCTGTAACATTAAATGCAGTTATTTGGATACATTTGAATTCTTTCAAGTCGTGCAAGCTGGCGTTACAAGAGGCAGGAATTCACCAAAACACTTCATCTATGTTACACACAGAGATCCCATAACAAGTCAGTGTCTTAGTTTGTATTATGTCTCAGACTCGCCTGGGGAGTTCATCCCCTGTGCCATTCATACATCAACATTAGCAAACTTCAGAACAAAAAACTTGGTTTGGCTTTATAAAGTCGTTTGTCAGATTCATGTAAGCAATAAGGCTAAACTGATTCATCAGTTTCCTTTGCACAAGAATTACCTGTAAAATTACCTGCTCAAGTGCAAATTCCTTGTGCTTCAGAGCTGGACTCTTTTACCAGAAATGTTGCAACTAACTTTTCATTAATTATGATGGAAATATTTAAAGCAATTAACCTTGAAAGAAAAAAAATAAAACTGGCAAGTGTAAAAAAGCTTTTTTTTTTCTTCTCAAGTGTAATGCACTAGGCAGTTAAATGAGTGGTCTTTTCAGGATAAAATATTTTAGCACTTATTGGAGAAAAAGCATAAAGTTTAAATAGGTTAAGGTGACTAAATAATTAATACACTTAAACACAAGGCTACATCTCATAAAAATATTCACAAGAGTGCTAACAAAGGCAGCACTGGTAAGGTACTAAAAGTCATGATTAGAATTAGATTAGCAATAGGAAAAAAAGCCAAACAGTCAAAACTCAATAGTCTCTCAACTCCCTATTTAAACTGTAACACTGAGATGGGAAAAAATATCCTAAGTTACTTTAGCTCAAAACTAGTAGGAGCGTATTTCAGTCTTACAAGTATCTAGTTTATGATGAAAATTCCATACACATCCTAATACATTCTGATATTCATTTCTGAGTAAACATTCAGAGTGATTTTGCTTTCATTTTTAGCCATTAGTGAGAGGTCATCATCCTGGGACATGTAAGGCATCATCTGCAGCCAAGGTTTGGTTTTACTGAAGATGCTTTGGAGTTTCTGAAGGTTCGGAACTCTTGGAATGTGCTTGCTAGGACAGAGTTGTTGCTAGGATAATTCCAAGTATCAGAAGCAGTACAGTTACACATATTATTATGAACATCAATTTCTGCAGGGAAAAGAGAGAAAAGTTCAGATTGAAATACTCTGTCAGAGGCAGAACTGTTTAAATATATGCAGAGCCACAGTGACACCCAGCCTGAGGGTTTGGATTTCCTTTCTAAGGAGTAATCCCTGTTTGATTTCCTGTTGTTTCCTGTTTCTAACACACATGGCACCACAGTCACAAGATGGAGCCATCTGTGCAACACTTCTCCATTTTCCTTTACACAATAATAGTTATTACTCACAGCCAACTTCTGTAAATATCATTAGAAACAGATGTAGGTCAAGTCTCACTAATGCTTGCTGCCACCCTCCTTGGAAAAATATTTGCAGCTGCACCCCTGGTGGAATTCAGGAGGACAAACACTGGGGAGGTAACAGCTCAGAGGAGCTGCAAGGGTTAAAAAAGGAGAGCTGGTTCTGTGCAAATGCATGGAGGTGTGACACTGGGTCAGCTATTCCTGACTCCAAGAATAGCACAGGAAATTCTGTTCTCTGCCCACAAACCAGAGCTGAGGAGAATCTCTAACACCAAAACTAGAACTTGGATGTTCAAAGTGTTAGTACAGCAATGTGGATTTCTGATGAATTGTCTGAAGTGACCCTGCTCACTGTGTTTTGTGCAGAGCTTAAAGAGAATGCATGTTAAAAACTGCATTTTTATTGGGCTCAGGATAGTTAACTGCTATTTCCTACTTAGCCTGGCTAAGCATTATCTGGACAAGAACTGGTACATTACTACAGCAAAAATAAGAACACTGGAAAAAAATCTCATGTCCTAAACACATTGCTATTTCCCACTGTTTCATTTAGTCTAGTATTAATAAACAGTTTCAAAGTAAGAAATTTTAAGATGTTCTCCAAGGCATCATAGCCAACTTCGTGGTTGCAGAGACCTACTTTTTAAAAACTATTTAAAACCACAGAAAACCCCATTTGATAAAGCTCCAAGTGTGCTTAGTATTCCATATTGTTTGCTGATGTGAACTTTCAGAATAAGAAAAAATAAACCCAGGAGCTGGGAGCCAATAATTGGCTGTTTGTTGTCCTCTCCTGGTGCTGCTGGGCTGGGCAGTGACTCCCTGCTGCACCTCTGGCTGGGAGTTTGCAACACCCAGAGGCATGAACTGTCAGGGACAGAGCAGATCCAGGCACCCCAGTCCTCCCCAAAACCTGGCAGATATTAAGGGTTAGCAGAACAATACCAGAACAGAGAAAACCAAGAGCCCAATTAGTGGATTAGTTACTTACTGCCACAGTGGCAGAAGCCATGCATGCTGGTTATCCAAGCATCACCGAATACCAACAGACAAACCAATAATTAGAGCTACTATGGCAATCAACACCACTGACACAATGATAATTATCCACATTTTCTGTCAAAAAACAAGGTATTGTTAATATTAAGCACATTAACACTTGCATTTGTTTTCAATTTTACAAATAGCTTTTAGATCCACAAGCACTTTTGTTAAAGACTACTGTATTCTCAAACTGGGATAAATTTATCTGTATAATCTAGCAAATGTAAGAATAAACATTTTTAAACAGGTAAACTCCTGTGATTAATACCTGGGCAGTTATCAAAGATGATCCAACCACCATTTACAAACATATTAAGTAGGCTCTTTTAACACTTCTGAAAAGATCTTTTGTAAATGAACCAGGAATGTTATCTCTATGTAGATCTCTGTCTATAGAAAGAGGAATTATTCCCTCAAATCCAGCTCACCATAAAGAGCCTCACTGAATTGCACAGCATATCAAATGAAATGCAAAAATAAACTACTTAGTAGTCTGATATCAGAATATATTATTTGGTGTCTGATGGGAAGAAAGACAAACAGAACAAGTGCCATAGAAAATGCCTGAACATTCCTTTGAATTCAACTCCTCCACAAATTCAGTATCATGGCAGAATGTCACATCCTTCCCAGAGGGAAGATCCCCCTAATTTGTCACTGAAATGAATGATTACAGACAGAATTTAAAAATTAAGCCTGTTTCAGCAAAAGCACTTTTATTTTACCTGCTAGCATATAGATTGTATAGCTTCAAATCCAGGTAAGTTTACCAGTGACAAACAGCCAAAAGCTTTTAAGGTTATTTAGAATCTAATTTAAGGTATAGTGAAAGCTAGTAAGAAAAACGTGGATTTATCTACTGGAATAATATGTTAATTCTTCTTTTAGGGGTTTTACACTCTGTAATGACACCTTTGAGTGGAAAATCGTGAACAACCCGTAGCTGTGCATGAGCTGCTGATCTGTTTTCATAGTCCAAGAAGTTTCTGTCCTCTATTGGTATTATAAATTTTCAATATTAACAGGATAATTCACATCAGAAATGTTCCTGTGCTAAGTTAAAATACCGACTAGAACATTACAGAAAGACAACATACCCTCCGTGCTTTACTTTGATATTTAACTGCCTTTTTTGTCTCTTCTTTTGCATGCTCCACATAATCTGTTGCATTCATCACGTTCTTCTCTATGTTGTTGATCATTTCACCCTTCAAATGAAATTTGAAGAAAAAACATGTTATTGGAATCCACGGATCTTTGTTAAGGAACTGAAAAGAAAGGCTCCAGAACATCAACCATTCCTTTCACCAAGTGAGTGATGCACATACTGTGGATGGCATTTTTTCTGCTTTGGCATGTGAAGGACAAAGGGAATGAGAAGCAAAGGCTCACAGTTGTCACTAAACAGAATGTTCAGGAGCAGTGCAGGCAGATTTCTGCCTTGTGCAGGAGCAAGGACTGAACAGCTGCAAACATACCTTTGTGGGGAAGGTATGGTTTAGCAGCCAAAGCTGCAGGGGATACTCAGGAGATCAGAAATCCCCGGCGGGGCTGTGGTGGGAAAGGATATTGACTATTGTGACACAAGGCTAAGCTAAGAAATACACACACATGAGCTCCTCAGAACTGGGGGGTTAGAATGTCAATGCAGGACAAATTCCAATTAATGATGATGAATGGAATTCGGCAATGAAATGGAGGATTGGTTAAAAAGGACAGTCTGTTACCTGTGTCTCTGTCCGTCAGAAGAGAGAATCAGCAGCAGTAAACAGCAAAGCATTACAGAATGATGCACAAGTAACTTTTGTTCACATGTAACCTAAAAGAAACCTGCTACTCATTTTCCTTGGCTATATATTTAACAGCAAAGCAACAAGAGACTTCTAGAACAAAACCCAATTCCAAAAATAGCCTTTTTCAGGCAAGTTTCTCTTCTAACACTACTCTGTTCACTTTCCTGCAGAAATCAAACCATTTTAAGACCAAAGTTAAAAATACTTTTGTTGGATAATTGGTATTTACAGACTAAAACCAAAACAAATTTATGCACATGTCAAGACAAAGGTTATGAATGACAGGTGATCTGAAGGACTTGCCAAGCCTTTTCCACTCTTGTCAGTGAGCACAGGAACACACTTGTCAGCGCTCCTGTTATTCCACTATGCCTGAGAACCCCAAATTCCCAAGGTGTTAACCAGCATTCCAGGAGGTAGTTTTTCTTACTTAAACACGGACAAAAATGTTCCAGCATATTGAAGAAAATATTAAATATGCTGACTGGAAGGAAAGTCTGTGGTCAGTTACTGAAAGCATATCCTGTCAGTACACTGAGATGGTCAATCTGTCCACAATACAATGTGCAGCGATGAACTTTGATTCTAATCACAGCCCAAGAACACTCTGAGCCTGCATTACCTGACTATAATCAACTACTCCGGCACACTGCAAAGAGGAAGAGTGAGGAAAACCCCACCATCCATCCCAAGTGTTTGTTTGAACTGGTTCATTCACCTGAGTCTCCACAAACATTGCCATGTCCATGAACATCTCATGGAGCTCCCGAATGCTGGATTCCAGCTTCATGATATCCTTGTGCCGTGACTCGATCTCGTTCAGGGCTTGCCTAGTGATTTGAGAGTCTGATATAATCTTGGGAGAGTGGAAAAAGACATGGACATTAATTAGTGCCAACACACCTCTGAGGAGCAGCAGAATAGCAGAGACATAACAAGCTGAAATACATACATCAGAAGTGAAAATGGAAGGATTACCACTCTCTAACATTTCTTCCAGTTCCTCATCAGTGGTGGTCTTTCCAGCTAGGATAAAAACAACAGGACTTCACATACTTCATATAACATCACTGATTCAGAACTGAACACAAAATTTTACCATCCAGAAGGGATGATGATACAAAGACAACTCTTGCATTGAGATTTTGCAGGATAAAACCCTGTAGTGTTTAGCCACTACCAAGGGGCATTTTGCATATAACAAAATCCAGAAAATATCAAATATTAGTCAGAAAACAAATGTAGATTCAAAGCTACCGTGAAGAATTCTGGTCATGGGGTATTTTTGCTTGGCTGGCTTGAGGCTTTGTCTTTGTCAGACTGAAGAGTTTGATCAGAAACATTTACAATCTACGTATGAACCTTGTTAGGTGGAGTGTTCTCAAGAATACTATTTATATGACATTCAGTATTTACCTATTCCAACCAATTACATCATACCACTGTGTGAGCAATAAAATCTTTAGGTAAATTTGATTTTCCCAACCCAGGATTCCATTCATATTCCACCCAGAGAAGATGATAACCCACAATGCACCTTCACTTCTGCTTTGATGCAGTTTAGTATTGCATGTTTGAGCAAACTGAACCCTATTGATCACACTGGTACCCCAAAACCAGCACATTCTAATGATCTGTATTGAAAAATAAGTTGAACCAATTTATGAAATTCTGTCCCATCGGGTGAAAGCTACAGTTTGAATATTTCTTTCTGATGTTAATACTTGAGAATTCTGCAAAACCTGCTTTGAAATTTGTAGTACTTAAGAAAAGCTGAAGGCTCTAATTGGGTCATAACAACTTGAACTTAAAAGAACCATGTCCTGAGGTATTGGGGTTCCTCCCCTCAAATACAAGCAAAGAACAACTTAACTTGCCTAACAAACTCTACTGAAATGCTGAATTGAACCAGTTGCAAGAGAGGCTAATAATGAATTTGAAAAGCACACAAAAAGCAAAATTTTCTTGTAATTTACCAGCTTCTCTGTTTGCATTTCCTATTTCAGCAATGTATGCATTCACTTCTATAAAGCATATTGAAAAAAAGACTAAATTTTAGGTACTTTTGAGACACCTTCCCAGGTAGATGCTGCAGTTCAAAGTGAAGTCAGGAACCTTTCTGAATACTCATAATAATCAGCTGGAAGTCATAAGTCAGTCAACAAATGATTAAAGCACATGTAACAGCAGCACTGATTTTATGCCGGATGAATTTAACAAGTGGCCTTGTAGACAAAAATGGAATCACATAAAAGGAGATGTTATCCTGTTAGGCATGTTAATTGTGGAATGGCTTTTAATAACGCTGTTTCAGAATGCAGCTTTTCTTACTGCTTCATTTAAAGTTGCAACACTGCAAGTAAATGAAGCAAAGGAAAAAGATAATTTCTTTAATAATTTTCAATCTAAAGGAAATTATTTAGTGAGTTTTCTCTCTTTCCTTTACAGATGTTCTAAAAAGACTAATATCAAAGAGTTTATGCCATGCAGTAAAATTGGTTTTTTTCTCTCACACAATTCAAGATAATGTCCAAGATCTCTGATGCTTTGTACCACGTTTAATGAATAAGATCCAAGGCAGGTGCTAACAACACAGAGTTTATTTTGTTTCAGAAGCACCCTTGGGTCACTTACTGATCTCCAGCTGTCTCTGGATCCTACCCTTGCTGCGCTCTCGGAACAGCGTTTGGGTCTCGTTGTACTCTGTCATCACCTCCACGAACTTGTGAGCCAACACTGAGTGCTGTCAGAGCGTTGGACACAGAGAGAAAGGGTTAATGTGTCACCCAGCAGCAGCACAGCCCAGAAGCTCACAGGGTTACACCCCAACTTGTCATCACCTCCACGAACTTGTGAGCCAACACTGAGTGCTGTCAGAGCGTTGGACACAGAGAGAAAGGGTTAATGTGTCACCCAGCAGCACACTGCCCAGCAGCTCACAGGGGCATTTACACCCCGACAAAATGAGCTCAGGAGAGTTCAAATCATTCTCACTTTACTGGAATCCATTTATTTCCTTTAAACTGAAGGTATTTCCTACCTGTGTTTTTCTAATCCTGAGGTCCACTGATGTCCGATTGGCATTGTCACCCTGATCAAAACTCTGTTCAATAGCTAAGAACAAGACAAGAAAACCGAGTCAATGTCAGTTATTTAACAGTGTAACTCAATTACTTTGTAAATACTATTATTGCTTTTTAAATGTACACATTCCCCACAGACATGTGTAACATTTCAGGGGAGAGGTGGCAGTGATATATAAATAAAATTTTTAAGTAATTTTGATAGTTGGTAGAGATCTTTAAACACAGTATAATCATACCCTTAACAGAGTCACACTACTGTCTGTTACAATGGAAACATTTTAAAAGGTGTCTTTTTGCAGTTAAAGTTAATCTTCTTCCAAAATATCAGCACCAAAAAAAGCACTGCAGTTTGCAGAATACATTTCTACACGGAGGAATTACTTTGCATAATTTTCTAGGTTATTTCTAAAAGCAGGGAGATTTATTTGTCCTCACAACTTACCCTTTAATCTGGCCCGGATTTTATTAGCAATCTTCTTTATTTCCTCATTTAGTTCTTCAAGTTCTTCCTTTGTTCCTTTAAAAAATAATTTTTGAACTGTTAATGATTGATAATAGTAAGTCAGCAAGAGTCTACGAACCTACCTTGCAATCTCAGAATTTTATTCAATACAACTATGCAGAGTTGAAGTTTATTATACTCCCAAGTACTTTAAATACCATTTTTATAACAGCACACTATCAGGTTCTTGCATCTTATGACAGGCTTACACCTGGAAATGTTATTACCAAATCATCAACTAACCAGGGGATAAACAGTTTTTCTTAACACTTTCAGGGTAATGGTAATTTGCTAATGAAAGGTTAAATGCTACTGAGTTCTAAACACAAGTGAAAACACAGATTTATCTCACCTTTTCTCAGTTGTGTTGTTTCCCATGCAGTCATTGTTTTTACACTTATTACCATATCTGTGCCATGCACTACCTGTGATATTCTGGAGAACTTTGCTCAGTCTCTGTAACTGAGCTTTCTGACCAACCCAGATTCACAAGAGCACACACTGCTTACCAGAGCCGTCCCTGCATGTTCCTGGACAACTCAGATGCATTTTGGAGCACAATTTTTAGCACAAACACAGGCTAAATGAGCTGAGACCACAGACTTTAACCATTCAGGTGAACCCTGACTAAACCTGAGATTCACTGAAAAAGTAGCCTGCAAAATCAGCTGTAGGAATCCAAAGATACACCAAGGAAAACACGAGGACAGTATGAACTAAACCCGAAGTTCAGTCTTCAACAAGATGAAACAAGATAAATGTTAAACCAGCATTGCAACATTGTGGGGGGGGGGGAAGTCACCATCTTGTGTTCCCTTTTCTTTGAGCTCTGCCCACAAGCACAGCCAAGGGCTGAGAACAGGAAAGGTTCCACATTTCTGGGAAAGTTCCCTGAACTTGAGAGTTCTCTGCTCAGAAAGCACAACTTCCCTGCCAGCCTTGGGGTTAAACCTCTAAAACCAGGGCTGCACATGGAACTGAAGTGCAGCAGCAGCACTGATTGTGGTGTCAGACAGGACCTTGACCCCACTGAGAAAAAAGAGAAGACCTGGCAGTGTAAGCTTCAACTGACTACTTCAGCTTTTCACCAATTAGAACAAACTCAAGTAGCATCGAAGTTTCTGAAGAAAAAAAAAATCAATTTCTAAGATACTGTATTAAACTGAGTTTTCATCTAGGAAAGGTCTGCATGATGCTAGAAACACTTGGAAAGTACATTTTTCAAGTGAGAGTTAAAAAAGGTCAAAATAAACAAATGAAGATGAAAATATTTACTTAGTTTTACATTTTGCATTCTGAACACCTCAAGTTCTATTCCCATAGGCAGCTAAAACAAACAAACAAACAATATTCCAGAATATCTAGACACCCTTATGTGAAATCTTAAAAATTGTTACTCACTTCCTTCAGGATTTGGTGCTGACAGGATAATGCTGTGCTGCTTCTTCACGTCTTCCACATTTTGTGCTATTTTTGCTATATTATTTCTGATTTCCTCAACCTAGAGGAAGAGAAATATGGCAAAGAAGACATTAGAATAATTCAGGGCAAATATGTTTTCAATAAACGAAAACAACTGCTAATAAAAACCAAACTATTTCATCTGTAACTACTAGAGAAAGAAATTCCAGCAGAAATGTCAACATTTAAACAGTCTGTAATTTTTTTTAACTAAAACTAGATTGATAATAGCAAATACATTCTGTATGGCCAAAAACTTAAGTGCTAATACTCTAAATAAAAAAAAAACTATTTTAAAATTCTAGAGCAAATTTCTTGTTGATAGGAAATTAAAAACATTTCTCTGTAAGAAATACAGAAAATACCCTGAAATAAAAGAATAAAGTGCTACCAACATTTGATTTGGCATAACTTTACAAACCAAATTGGGGAGAATGTATGGACAGATTAACTTAATTATGGAAATTAAAAGGCAGAGAGAGAAAACAGTAAGTCTTTAATCTTTGGTGAAAACTGCAACTTTACCTGTTGGAAAAAGTCATCCATAAAATGGTCTTTTTCAATGATAACTGTCTCCCCATCTTCATTTCTTTTATACTGTAAAAGACAACAAAAACAAATCTGTGAAATAAACCCCAGGATATCCTTCTGAAACAACTCCAACTCCTGCCACATTGCCACAGCACACATTTTTGTCAACAGTCTGCAAAGTCAAAGAAATGTTCCTTTTCTGAGGAATGCAATCTAAAAACAAATAAACAGAGAGGCCACAGCAAGTCAAGTGACTGCTGCAGAGCTGGGAAAGAAAGGGCGCTGAGTGCTGGGGATGTACCAAGGTAAACACTTAATGCCAGAACAAAAATCCATCAACAACTCACTACTTTTGCCCTTAGGAGCTTCCAAGGCTGCCACTCCACACCAATCCACCCTCATTACTCCATCCTCAACTACAAATCCGCGACATAATTGATAAACCCTGGGAATAGCAGTGCAGCCTCTCCCTGGCACAGCCCAGGGCATTCCCAGGCACACCTCCTGCCCCTGCAGCCAGCAGCACAATCTGCACATCCTCAGCTTTATCACGGGAAAAGAGAACTAACATGCGGCAAATGAAGGCAAAGAGCTCAAGCTTCTGTCTTCTTTAATTCCCTCTGTGGAGCACAGACTGTTTGAACTGGAACAAAATATCACTCTTAACATACAGTCAGTGGGTTACCTGTTAAAAAAACAAACTACAAGATAGGTATCGTTAAGGATTTTCATTCCAAGACACCTTTTCTTCTTACAAGCCCTCTGCATCTGATCTTCTAACACCCACTTTCTGCTCCTAACCTCTCATCCTATCACCCAAGAAGTTTGGTTCTGGTTTTATTAAATTATGTGAGATACGAATTGTTTGCATGACAATTCTGCAATTTAATGGAGTGTCAAACACTGGTATTATAAAGAAAGTTACAGTCAATTAAGATCTACGCATCAAAGTGCCCAAAATCTTCAGGGAGAAGTTACTGTACTTGGTGCCAATTCCTCCCCTGCAAACTCAGGGAATGCATACAGCCCTGTGGCAATACGTTTGTCAGAAATCACCTGGGTTTTCTGCTCAGGGGAAACAATAACACCCCAAATGAAATACAGAACAGAGATGTCGTTGCTCTCCTGGACCAAACTCCAACCCCTCACTGTGCTCAGCATCACTGAGGACCTTTTGCAGTTACCCATTCTGGGGAGATAACGCTAGAACTCACATTATCTGTCCTTAGAGATTGCAATCAATTAACAGTCTTGCTGAACACAAACAAGGGAGGAAGTCTTTGCCCAAATGAAGTCACCCAACCTTTCACCATTCCCAAGACTGCACTGCTACTAAGCTAGAAGCTGGAAGTTAGTATTCAAGATGGAGCTACACTTCAAAGACATTTAATTTCATTATCTATGCAAAAGAACACTTTCTGTTCATATTTATTGAGTAAAGAATACATTTTCTGCTTGTTCATAAGTGCATCCAATATTTAGTTATTTGAACTAAAAATAACGAAAATAACATCTACTAAGAGATTCAGAATGTCAACTTTTAGTTTGATCAGACCTTGGTAAAACATGTAACACCTGAGTGAAACCTAAATGAATGAAAGATACAGAAATGTGACTCAAATCTCCTGTTTGGAGATGCTCAGCTGGGAGGCAGCTGATCGTGACTACCCAGCCCACAGCCTGTGCCACGTGTATTTCACTTTCATATTCGGTTGCAATGACAGCACTGACAGATCAATTTGCTTTCTACAATTTGTTGAAGGATTTATGGACAGCCTGCTTCAGTCATCAACACTGAACACCTGATAAGTTTCTCAACCTCTGTTCTCTACATTCTTAGATCAGCTCTTCCCTACAACACAGCTCACTTGCTAACTCTCTTCAACTGATGTGCTTTCATGCTTTCTTTTGACAAGCACACAGCTCACCAAGAACTCACTTTTATCACTGAATTTAGCAGAAACACATTGCTCTCCCTGGACTTCACCTCCCCAGCACAAGCAGTATCACAAAGAACTGATAAAAAGCTTCACGTCAATGCCAAGAGCAATCTAATAAAGTCTGTTTGCAGCTCATACCTTGACCTTGGGACTCAAAGTCTGAGACATGCAGCTCCATAAACATTCACAGACCTGTAAAATATACCAAGTTCCCTCGGGAGTTTGTGCTGGATTGGCTGGGACAGAGTTAACTTTCCTCACAGGAGCTAGCAGGGCAGTGTTTGGGATTTGTGCTGGAGCAGTGCTGGTGACACAGGGATGTTCAGTCATGCTGAGCAGCACCTCCAGCTAGGGCCTTTCGTGCTCCTCACCCCACCAGCAGGGAGGCTGGGGGGACACAAAGGTCCCCCCAGGGATATTCCAGAGCGCACGGCTCAATGCTCAATGTACAAAGCCAAGGCAAGAAGAAGGAGGCACCTTTAGTGTTAGGGCATTTTGTCTTCCCTAGTCACTGTCAGGTGTGACAGAGCTCTGCTCTTCTGGGAATGGCTTAACCCCTGCCAGTCCACTGCAAGTAGGAAGGAATTCCTTTACTTGCTTTGCTTGTTTGAAGCTTTTGCTTTACCAGGTATTAAATTGCCTTTATTCTCAATCCATGACTTGTCTCACTTTTCCAATTCTGCCCCATCCCACCAGGGCGAGCCAAGGAGCAGCTGTGAGCTGCTCTCATTGCCAGCCAGGTTCAACTACACAGATTTTCACACAGTATCATTTCTCAGCTCCAAGGAGAAGCTATCCTGATGGTTTATGAAACTTTTGTCACTTCCACTACTTTACAGAATTGCAGAAATAAGTCAGGCTGGAGATGTCTTAGTAATTACTGACCTTTGAAACTGCAAACAGCTTTTTGAAAAACATGACTATTACTTGCCCTTGAAATTCCGTTCAAGGTTAGCTCTTTCTCAGTGCAGATCATGCGTACTCCTCTGGCAGGCTGCAAGGATAATATCTGACCATTAAACCAGGGAATCAGACCCAAGGATACATATTACAGAGCTTCTCCTTACAGCATCAGGGTGTCCACAAGTCCTTTTGGGGCCGAGTAGCCAAGGAGGGCTTGCAGAGGGCCAAGGAGAGCTGAGCAGCTCTGGCAGGTCAATCATTAACAGCCTTTCAGCAGCATTACTGTACAACCAGGGAAACATCAGATGGTAACTCACTACAATAAATGACCTCACATGTCATGGCATGGAGGGCGTGCAGCTCATCCTCAGAAAATTCCATCTTTGAATGAAGTCTCACATCAGAGGCTAAATCAGGGAAAAACAACAGTTGTGTTTTCCTCCTGATGTAAAGGCTCATTTTGTGTTTGTTTCCACACCACCCAATTCTAACAACTTCAACTTCTGTGACTTTGTGGTTTTTCACTTGCTCCTCAACAGTTCTGAGGGCAAAAGGACCTCTGTTTTCAATACCTGCCATTAGCTAAATGTGCTCAACTGAATGTCTGAACACAGACTGTACAGATCTTTTAGAGCCGTTTTAAAATTATTTGTATCTACGAAAAGCAAACCACTTAAGGCTGGGAGCATATTTTGCAATCACAGCTATGTACTACTAATTCTTTTCTTCTCTAAACATCCACTATAAACCAGTGCTGAAAACAGTGTATTAGATCAGAGAGAACCCTTTAATCTTACACTTATTTGTGCTCAAAATAGCTAAAAGCAGCCTGCGATTTCATCAATTAGCCAATTATTTGTATTAAAGGACAATTCTAACAGCCTAAAGAAGTTCATTTGGGCCTGCTTAAAGCAATTCAGAAATGACATGAAAATAACCCCCTAAAGTTGAACAAATACAATTATGATTGCTATCTTCTGAAAAAGCACATACTTTACAAATATTCTTCGAGCTAAGAAAACAAGAGGAAGCAGCATTATCTGAAGGCTATATAACCTGCCTGTCATCAACCACTTCTTTCTCCAGCAACTGTTGAACTGCCTAGCCACAGGCTGAAAGTTATGTTAATTTTGTGTTAATGAACACAAACATTGATCGGTAACATTTCACCCTCTTCTTTAGGATGATCTAGGAAAAACTCATGACAAAATATTTTGCTTGCTGCCCACTAAAATCCAGGAACACACAAACGAGGACATGGAAAATTAGCATTTCTGCTAAAAGCAACAGTGTGCTCAGTTAAAACAGGTCAGGGGAGGCTGCCTACAGCCCTGGGATCTTGCAAAATCCTGGAGTACCACACCGGTTCTTTGGGGGAGATGGTGGAGGGAACTTACAGGTCAGGTATGACTAAAGGAACACAGAATGAAATCCTACATTAAGGAGAAGAGGCCAGGTATAGTTATTTCTGGAGATTTCGCAGGCCTAGGCCTGTTTGCAAACCACAGTGTCTGTGTTCTACTCTTCAATTAATGATTCAGCCAAATGAAATACAATGAAACAACATTAATAAACCTAAACAGTTTGGAAAATAGGCAAATAGTTGTTAATAAGTGTTAATATATTATTAGATTAGTGTTATTATTCCTTCAGATTCGTTATTCCTTTCCAAGGCATCTTATCCATGTGTCAAGCATCTCTGCATTACTGCATCTCAAAGCAGTAATTCTATGAAAGGAAAGCCACTTCAAAGAACCATTATTTTTTTGATATTTCAGATACACATGGAAGATGGAAACTGTTACTTCAATCAGTTCCCCATGGAAAGTGAGTTTTACAAAAGCCACCTCCATGAGGTATGCAACTTTTCAAAGTCAACTACACACTAATAAGGGTGATAAAACATAGACTAGATGTTTAATAACTTTTACCTTAATTTGATGTTTAAATATTTTCTTCATTAGAAGAAAACTTTAAGTCTCAAATCTATTCATTAATTCTAGAGGCACTGAAAATTACACTGATGAACACAGGAAGCACTTCAGCAATACTGGCCAATATATAAAGCAGCAGCCTGCTGCAGTAATGTTTTCAAATGTCAAATACTAAAGCTGCCTTAAAAATTCCTCTGTCCAGCTGCATTAAACACTTTTAACCATTTCACTGGGGGGTGTGTCAGGGTATGGAATTGGTTTCTTTCATTTAGAAAAACATAGAACAGGATGAAGTGTCCACAGGCATAGGACTATAAATTATAAAGCAAATCTGGATCACAATTGGTTGCCTCCTCTATCTGGGAAGCTTGCACTGAAATTTGGCATGAGTTCCCACAACCTGGGCATGTGTATAAAGAGGAGAAGGGAACAAGGATACCTGAAAGAACTGACACTGGTTTTTGGCATGATGCCAAAACATCATTCCTGGGAGAGAAACTGTAATTTAACAAGCTGAAAACTTTGCAGATGCCAATTCATCCTTTCAGAGAGGAAGACAAAGACACTGGTAATTCCATCGCTAGAGATGGAGCTTCCAAAATGCGTTCTGTGATCCAGAAGATGAAAGAGCCCCAGTCCTGAATGCAGCTCAACACAGCCCGACCAATACACATATGTCCAGTCCTGGAACTACCACAGGAACTCCTGTGTGCTCTCCATTTCCATTTCTTTTCAGGAAAAAAATATCAAAACAAAAACCCCTCAAATATCCTTTTATTTTTCCCAAGCCATATCCTGTAGCAGACAGACTGCCAGTGCCTCCCCCCAGCTCTGCCTTCTTTTTTAGGATACTGTTTCCAAGGCACAAATAAGGGAAAGGAAGAGAGCGTATAAACAGGAGCAGCTACCATTTTGTAAACACGCGGAAAGTCGAGGCTGCAGAGCGCTTTCCTGCCGCATCATGGCCTGCAGCTGCGGGCGGACAAACCAGAGCAGAGCAAACGCACCGCGCACAGCCCGCACTGCCCCACTGCCTGCACACCCCGCACAGCCCGCACTGCCCCACTGCCTGCACATCCCGCACAGCCCCACTGCCTGCACACCCCGCACAGCCCCACTGCCTGCACACCCGCACAGCCCCACTGCCTGCACACCCGCACTGACCGC